>JAGKQA010000290.1:0-34384 GCA_022609195.1 Plenodomus libanotidis
TTGATATTGCTCCCCTGTTATCTCTACTACCGTATTGCTAGCATAAACCCTCTGACACCTTCTATATACTCACGGGTATTTAGTGTGATCATTACACATGTATACTTCCAAGGCTATAATAACTTGACGTAATAGTAGTCTGATGTTACTACTCTAAATCGTTCCCAGTAAGTTAACGGAATGCTAGAATGAACCATTAAAGGATGTCGATTATGTGGAAGTAGAGATATTGAGGAAGCATTATGAGAAAACTTGGTATATATTTTTTACAAATCCCGACTTTGCCAAGTGGTCCATGCGATTTATCGCGTCCTGGTGGTCTAGGGGTATGATTCACGCTTAGGGTCAAATGGAGTCATTCTATACTTATTGCGCGAGGTCCCGCGTTCGAATCGCGGCCAGGACCTACTTTTTGGCTTTTTATTAAATTCACATCATCTTTGTTTCGAACTACTAATCCTGACTACCAAAAAAAAAAAAAAGGCCTTTTCTCTCACATTATTCTACTTTTGATGTCGGCTTGCTGAAGAGTACCTTAGTCCAGCATGCCGGTCATGCCAGAATCTAGGAAACATACTTTCCGTCCTAGGCACCTGTAAAAGGCAGGTCCAAGGTATCTGGCACACAGGTGTCTATTGCGAGATATGCAGTCGTCGACTGTGCCAACCTTTTGATCGCTGGCATTCGGAATTGCTTATCCACATAAACACTGCGTGTCACACATGAGCTGGAGTGAAAGTGAATACAGGTAGAGAAGTATACACATCGTGGCCGTAGCACAGCAGCCTGGTGCTCGTCGGTGGATGTGTGATGTAGGCGACTTAGATCCACTGACCTGCTTCTACACTAAGCGGTGGATCAATCTCACGGCGTCTACCGATGAGTGGTCCTGTAATTGTTGCTTATACGTCGAGTAATTATCGACACGTGGCATGCCTACGTAACTGAGTATTTTCGGGCCGTCATGTAACAAGATACCTGGGTAGTCAGTCGCTTGTGCGATAATCAGAGTGTGATCATTGCCCGTGTAGTAGTCGTTTCTCGGATAGTCGGGCGCTTGTAGATTAACCAAGCGCCTGTGGGCTAGTCAAATGCTGTTCCAAAGATTTAGGACGGTACAGATACGTGTTCTATTCGACGCATCTTTAGCTGCAAGCCTAGGGAACAGAAGACAAGTCCGTCCTCCAGCTCTTTCCAAACTCAAAGTCCGCCATCAAACCATAATGGTCAGTTACGAAATCCAGTCCCCGTCTTTCATATCTTAGCAAACTTGCCGCTGCCTCATCTTCAATTCTCAACCCAACACCGATTCTCTCCAACTTTGCCAACCTCAAAGGGGCAGTTTCCTCAGTCTCACGCTGGCAGAAACACACCTTGTCCATCCTGGTGTCTGGGAATCTCGATCTGCTCTGGGGACCCCATGTCATGCCCTCGGGGTTACCTTCTTCGCCTCCCAGCTCGAGATAGGCATCAGTGAAGCCATTCTCTTGCGGGACAATTGCGTCTGAGGGATTATTCGCATTACAGTCTCCCGCAAGAATCCCCGCCGCCACGCCTTCTGCCTGCAAGTATTTGGCGCAGGCTTTCCACTGGATGGGCCGGAGATTCGACTGGTCGCCCATGGAGTCAAGATGCACGTTGCAGATTCGCAGTGTCGAGACCATGCCTCCATCGTTTTTTGCAACACCCGCCGGCGACGAGATGCTACCCGTCGTCTGCTGCTCTCTCGCCAGTGCAACATCCACAAGCAGAGCCTCGCGCTCAAACTCGCTGACGAAGCGCAGCCTGCTCACTTGTGTGATTGCGAGGCGCATATCGACGAGCGTAACGCTGTTGTATGGACAATGCCAGTGGGCGGTGGTGAGATCACTGACGTGGAACCGGTTGCGCACCCAGGAGGCGGCGGCTATCTGTCCGAGATCGTCTGAATCGAAGCTGGTAGATGTATCCACCTCCAAGACATCATTTTCGAAACTGGCAGCATCCTCGATGAGGGAGGCTGTCATGTTCTCAGATTTGAGACCTCCCTCCCCACTGGTGCTAGAGAGAGACGCGCTCTCTATGTCTTGTTGCATCTCCTGGAGGCACAGGACCACCGCTGTTGATGCGGGAGTGCTCTCAACAAGAGTCTGCAGGTAGGTCAGCGCCGAAGCCATACGGGCCCGAGGACATGGAGGGCTGCAGTCGATGTTCCATGTAACGAGTCGGAGACCAATCAGTGGCCCGCTGTCTGGCTTGGACACTGGTTGGTGATGTCCAGGGTCAACATTTCTCCAACCGGACTCAGTGAAAGTGAAGTATGGCTGTGGGCAAGGAATGTACTTCTCGAGCTGCTTGTGCATCAGCCAGGGATTGCATTTCGACGACATCGCTGAGAAATGACAGTCAAATTGAAGTGTCGCTGAGACTGTGAGCGTCGAAGATGATACGAGATAGAAAGATGACTCTCGATATGACCCCTGTGCCTTTGTCAGCCCACATGACTACGGCACGGACGAAGGATTCAAGACTGCAGGTGCGTAGTGCTGAGTAACAGACAGTTTAGACAATGCTGTGCCATGAACAGATTTTTTGGTATTCCAGGCTTGTGCACCGCATGAAAAGAGGCTAGATGAACACTTATATCTCAAACGGCAAGATCATCGGAATGATAGGTACCACCCCCGTCACACCCCTTCTCCCCTTTCGAACATGTCAGCTTTTTTCTCCGGGAAATCCAACACATGCCCACCAGCCCACGCCGCCGAAACATTCGACCGTTCCGGCATCGTGTAGTCCACAGTAAGCCTCACGAACTCACACTCATTCCGATCTCAAGCGGTCCCGAACGCTCATCCGCCCCGGACCTCCCTGCTCTCTCTGGGGCTTCGAATCTTCGGTGATGATGAGAATCACTTCTGCATCAGGGTCGGCTTGTTATTATGCAAGCCCATCTTGGGATTTCCAAAGCTCCTCATCTCCTCGCCGTCTAGGAGTACCAGGTGCAGCGGATTCGCAGCGAGTACCTGCAGGTCCGGATCGCCAGCCTCGTCGGCCTCGAGGTCCGGTCGGACACGCTCGACCTGTCGATGCACGAATAGCTGGCACGAATGGTTGGCACGAGGGACTCTAGGGCTAGATAGGCGATGGACTTGTTTGTCGTCGTCTTTGCTGTTCATTGTAAGCACTTTGGACGAGTATATTTGGGATCTGGCAGGTTTACACGATCGATAAGCCTTTTTGGGTTCTTGGAAGGCTTCGGGGGTAACTCACTGCTGGCAGCGACATCGAACAGGCTCACGACCAGGAAGCGAGCGGTCATCTGGTGGAATGATTAACTATAGCTCGAGTCTTTAAAGAGGCGGCCCGAGAGATGACATCGGCTCCTACTAGGCATAATCGGAACAGCGCGCTTTTCTAGAACTGGTCGGAAGACACGTTCCTGAGGAGATGAGGTGGCAACCTGCAAGAAGCGAGTGGGCTTGATGATCCTCTGAGCATGAGAGCATTCGTAATTCATTCTTGCATAAAATGCAGCAGAAATACCTTCTGCAGCCCTGAGAGCCGCGCTGGCAACAAGGCTCCAAGGATCTCTGTGGCATCCTATACATCAGCGCCGGAGTAGGTTAACTACTCCAGGCCTCCCCACCAAGGACCGTTCGGAAGTTCCTGAGTGTTAATGCTGTCTCATCTCCACCATCAGCCTCACTAATTAACCTTGAGAATCTGCCAAGCGAAACTGAAAGAGACGAAGAAGCGTAACGTTACTCTTGAGGGGGGGGGGGAATCTTGGGTTCGCTCACACAATGTGAGCACTTGTCGTAAGCTTCCGTGGACTTGTATCCACTACTAAGTAATCACCAACGGAATTCATATTCCTGCCCAGGCATTTTATGTCGGACTACATTTCGTGTATTGCTGGTATAAATATATTCTATGCCGGCGGCCTACTTTCGAAGCTTTAGGTCGTGATAACATGAATGTCCAGACACTTGCATAAGGGTGATTTGTGGGATGGTAGGTTATAAAATAAGGATTTGTGGATTACAGGGCTATCGAACACAACAACGCAAAATCGAGACTTCGAATTTATCATGTGTTATTTGTGCGACCGCATTTTAGGAAAACAATGTATCTCACGGTGCAGTCAGCCTCGCCTGCCGGGTGCAGCGACACATCAACCTCTGGTGACACGAAAGTAGACCTGCGAAGCCAGCGACCACAAAATTGTAGGAGTATATACCCGTAGAGACTGCTGACTAAAGTTTTCTCCCTACTGACCTCTGTTCCCCCGGTAGTAGGTCCCAGAATCAGTACGCACTCAAAATTAATACGCACTTATTACTAATACAAAACCTCTATCTTTGCCGTTAATTTATTTCACTACACAGCCCTTATATCCAAATTTAGCGTATATTAATAAGACTTTATTTTTAATAAAGTTTGAATTCTAAGTTAACTTTTAAGAATTCCGTTTAAGATTTTAGTAAATTTGTATATAAAAAGCTTTTTTAAATATAAAAACCGTAATACTTAAACTATTTAAAATGCGCGTTTCAAATTAACGTGAAATAATTTTCCTTTACAATAATTTTTAAAATCAAAGCTGTTTAAAACCTTTTTGGTTGAGTAATTTAAGTTCAAAGTTTGGTGTAGTGCTGTTGCGATGGGTTGGGCAACTAAATCACACCCAGATTTGTATGGGAGAAAGTACGTACTGATTTTGGGACCTACTACCGGGGGAACAGGGGTCAGTAGGGTGAAAGTCCGCGACCGCAAATACGGCTGTGTCTGCTTTATTCCCGAAGCCGCTGTGCTTCGGAGTCACATGTGTGCTTTGACCCCTAAATCCGACTCCCATGTCTGGGGTCCTACTATGGTTGCGTACCTCTTTTTTTTTTTTTTTTTTTTTAGCACCCTTGTCGAGTATTTGTGATCTATGCACGCAGCACTTTTATGCACGCAGCACTTTATCTCAGTTCTTGACCTGGCAAGAAGTGCATTTGTTTACCCATGCCACCATGGTATTTGCTGTCAGACTGTGGGCGCTAGGCATTGTCAATATTTGAACTAATAGTTTGACTTCACACACCATTATTTAGATCAATAGTAGCTCAGAGTATACAATCTTTGCTTAGATGTAAGTCAGACTCTGACTCAGAACGACGTGGACTCAAGGCATGGCAGCTCCCAAATACTTTTCGCAATGCTTCGAAAGGGCAAGGCGGAAATGACCCCTCACGGAAAGTTCGCCTTCGCCGCCGATCTTTATTGGAGGAGCATAGGGTCCGTGGAAGCGTTGTTTCTTGCCGCAACGGTGCCCCACCCATCAGAATCCATTTCACCAGCTATCCTTCAGCGTCGTTACAAATCAGAAGTGGAGGGGCTCGGATTCGAGAAGGACTGCTGCTCCACTTGCACGCAGCACAGGGGTGCAATCCCACGAGAAAGACCCCGTTTCCATCTTGCTGGCAACCTGCATGGCCTGGAACTTCCCGAGAGATCAACAGGGTTTGACTTTGATCGGGGCGGACAGAAGAGCTTCACAAGCCCGGCCGAAGTCTAATGCGATCTGGGCATTCGAAACCGATCTTGTCAGTCAAGCTTATGAGGCTGTTAGGTCATAGGATCTTTGGTATGCCACGCCAGATATGCATGCATATGCTAGCATGACGGCACGCCGAAAGAGTCATCGACTTCACCGGAGCTGCCAACCTCGGAAGCTGTCCACTGCCCGTCCGCAACCTCTGAAAGATGTTGGATTTACCTATCCGTAGTCCCACGGGCCACAGCAGATTGGGTATCAAATTGCACCTCTTGTTCAGTGGGGCATGGCACATCGAAACGGGATGGGACAAGTTCCACTAGGTCGCACGGCCTATACGGAGGTGTTACTTGTGGATACTCCAGTCTCACCCACTGCTCCCCTTCTAACTTCACCGTCCTGCATTCCCGGCCTCGGGAGGCCAGGCTCTGCTTTGCGTTGGTAGAGCCAGCTGCAACTTTGCAGCTGGCAAGGCGGCGAGCCTGGTACCCAGTACTTCTTGCAGGTGTTTGTGGATTCTCGAGAAGACGCAGCGCTCCGTGGGAAAACGGGACGACAAACAGTCAAGGAAGGGGGGAGTTGACTTCTAATTCCGGGCAAGTAAGCAGTTCCGATGCCAAGACCGTCGGCACATCTTCGGCAACCCCTCAAACGAGATTAACGAAAGGCGAATTGAGATGGATATACAAGACTGCTCCTATCCCCTGCCAGTGTTTATTTTTTCTTCTTGCACAGAGGCATTTACTGCAGCCCGCCGACGCAGAGGCTCCTACAGCTTTGCTTACCTTATCCGTTGTGGTCTTCTGTCCACTGCGTCGTTCACTTCACTCCAACGACACCAACTAGTTCTTGTTGAAGTGAGCTTCGTGGCGTTAGTTCCCTTCTCTTGCTTCCTGCCAGCAATCTTATGTGGTTGTTCTTGGCAAATCTTTTGACCTTGAACCATTTTTATATTTTTTTTTGCATTCTACGAACTGGTCTTCGCGCAAGGAGATTATCGTCTACCACAGTACGAACTGTCTCCAAACGTCGACCGAGCGCATTACGCGTGCTGTCGCATTTCTGCCACATTCTTGATCGAAGCAAGGATAGCCATTGTGCCCAGAGATTTCCGGCGCAAAGTTGCACCGCCCACATCCCGCACGGCATAATAGCTCACCAGTATACCCGGGACTCGCCGTCGGAGGCACCATGGACAGCAGCATTGAGAAGGCCGAATTGGAGGCCCAAAATCCGGAGCGCGAGGTCGTAGACGATCGGGAGGTGGAACTTCCGCAACGCACATCTACAGACTCCGATGAAACCACACGCGATCCAGAACATGAGCGAGAGGAGGCGCGCCGCGCCAACCCCTTGGGCCTGACCCGCACAAAATCTGGCATCTCAGTCGAACAAGCCCGGGGCGAATTTCAGCAACTACGCAGGGAACTTTCCAATGTCTCAAAGACTTCGAGAGCAAGCCAGGATGTTCATCACAAGGGCAGCTGGAACCAATTGCGCAGGGAGATGTCTAACGTGTCGGGGAAGTCGAAACACAGCCGTAAGGACGCTGAGGAGACCAAGGAGACCAAGGAGGAAATTCAGGACCGTGGCTTGGCTGCCGCTGAGTCTGGCACGACCGAGGCTTCCGAGGAAGAGCAATTTGACCTGGAGGCTGCTTTGCGAGGTGGCCAAGAAGCCGAGAAGAAGGCTGGAATCCGACCCAAGCACATTGGAGTGTACTGGGACAAATTCACCGTCAAAGGCATGGGCGGCTTCGAGAACTACGTCAAGACATTTCCCAATGCGTTTATCGATTTCGTCGACATCGTCACCCCCATCATGGGCATGCTGGGATTGGGTAAGAAGGGTACTGAAGCGACTCTGCTAGACGGCTTCCGCGGTGTGTGTCAGCCCGGGGAGATGGTGCTGGTGCTGGGCCGTCCCGGTTCCGGATGCACTACGTTCCTGAAGACGATCGCGAACCAACGTTACGGCTACACGAATATCGACGGTGAGGTTCTGTACGGGCCGTACACCGCCGAGGAGTTCAAGCAGTACCGAGGAGAGGCTGTCTACAACGCCGAGGACGATCTGCATCACGCGACTCTGACTGTCGAGCAGACTCTGGGATTCGCCCTGGACACCAAGACGCCCAAGAAGCTGCCCGCTGGTGTGACCAAGGCCGAGTTCAAGGCCCAAGTCATCACAATGCTGCTCAAGATGTTCAACATTGAGCATACGCGTAAGACGGTCGTTGGTGGCATGTTCGTGCGTGGTGTTTCCGGTGGCGAGAGAAAGCGAGTGAGCATTGCAGAAATGCTG
This sequence comes from Plenodomus libanotidis, assembly GCA_022609195.1. Taxonomy (NCBI): domain Eukaryota; kingdom Fungi; phylum Ascomycota; class Dothideomycetes; order Pleosporales; family Leptosphaeriaceae; genus Plenodomus; species Plenodomus libanotidis. The sequence goes on from JAGKQA010000290.1 coordinate 7,829, forward strand.
ATCACCAACGCCTGTATCTTGTCCTGGGACAATTCCACCCGTGGTCTCGATGCATCCACTGCTCTGGATTTTGTGAAGTCCCTTCGCATCCAGACTGATCTCTATCGGACCACTACATTCGTTTCACTCTACCAGGCTTCCGAGAACATCTACAGGGAATTTGACAAGGTCATGGTCATCGACGGCGGAAAGCAAGTCTACTTCGGCCCGACCGACAAGGCACGAGCCTACTTTGAAGGATTGGGCTTCGCACCGCGCCCTCGCCAGACGACACCCGACTATGTCACAGGCTGCACGGACGAATTCGAGCGCGAATATGCCCCGGGTTACTCCGTCGAGACCGCACCGAACAGCCCTGAGACGTTGCAAGCTGCTTTCCAAGCTTCTCAGATCGCCAAGGATCTGGATGCGGAGATGAAGCAGTATAAGGAGACCTTGAGGCAGGAAAACGAGCAATTCGAAGACTTCAGGGTGGCCGTCAAGGAGACCAAGCGCACAGGCGCCAAACGCTCCCCTTACTCGGTCGGTTTTCACCAGCAAGTCTGGGCCTTGATGAAGCGGCAGTTCTTGTTCAAGATGCAAGACAAGCTTGCTCTTGCCCTCGGCTGGATTCGCAGTATTGTCATCGCCATCGTCCTTGGTACCTTATTCCTCGATCTCCAAGAAACATCCGCCAGCGCTTTCAGCAAAGGTGGAGTGCTCTTCATCGCGCTTCTGTTCAACGCTTTCCAGGCCTTTTCTGAACTGGGTGGTGTCATGTTAGGACGAGCTGTTGTCAACAAACACAAAGCATACGCCTTCCATCGACCCTCGGCCTTATGGATCGCTCAGATCCTTGTTGATCAGGCCTTTGCAGCATCGCAGATCATGGTATTTTCGGTCATCGTCTATTTCATGGCGAACCTCAACCGAACTGCAGGGTCCTTCTTCACCTTCTACCTTATGATCCTGGCTGGCAATATTGCCATGACCTTGTTTTTCCGAACTCTTGCTTGCATCAGCCCCGATTTCGACTATGCCATCAAATTTGCAGTCATCATCATCACATTCTTTGTCACAACATCCGGCTATCTGATTCAGTACCAGTCCGAGAAGGTCTGGCTGCGGTGGATCTATTGGATCAATGCCTTAGGTCTTGCTTTCAGCGCCTTGATGGAAAACGAGTTTGGCAACAGCAACATACTCTGTGAAGGGACATCGCTTGTTCCATCCGGTGAGGGTTACACGGACATCAACCACCAGGTATGCACGTTGGCCGGCTCGAAACAAGGCTCCAACATCGTGTCCGGGAGAGACTACCTTGTACAGGGCTTTTCGTACGATCCCGCGGACTTGTGGCGCAACTTTGGAATCATCGTCGTCCTGATCGTTGTCTTCCTTTTTCTCAATGTTCTCTTTGGCGAGATCGTCAGCTTTGGAATGGGTGGTAGCCAGGCTCGTGTCTTCTCGAAGCCGAACGCCGAACGCAAATCTCTTAACGAGGCGCTCCTCAAAAACCGCGAGGACCGCCGCAACAACGCCGCCACGGATGTCATTGGCAGCGAGATGAAGATCGAATCCAAGAGCGTGCTCACATGGGAGGACCTCAAGTACGATGTGCCCGTGCCCGGTGGCGATAGGCGCCTCTTGAATGGTGTTTACGGGTATGTGAAGCCTGGCCAACTCACCGCTCTCATGGGCGCATCTGGTGCGGGCAAGACGACTCTGCTGGACGTGCTCGCTGGCCGCAAAAATATTGGTGTTATCCACGGCGACATCCTCGTCGATGGTGTCAAGCCAGGCAAAGAGTTCCAGCGCTCTACATCGTACGCGGAGCAGCTCGACATGCACGATCCTTCCCAAACTGTCCGCGAAGCGCTGCGATTCTCCGCGGACCTGCGTCAGCCTATCACAACACCTCAGTCCGAGAAGTACGCCTACGTCGAGGATGTCATTGCCCTCCTAGAAATGGAGAACATCGCCGACGCCATTATCGGCTCCCCGGAAGCTGGCCTCACAGTCGAGCAGCGCAAGCGCGTCACCATCGGCGTCGAGCTCGCCGCCAAGCCCCAACTTCTCCTGTTCCTCGACGAGCCCACCTCAGGCCTCGACAGCCAAAGCGCCTACAACATCGTGCGCTTCCTGCAAAAGCTCGCCCGCGCCGGCCAAGCCATTCTCTGCACCATCCACCAGCCCAACGCCGCGCTCTTCGAGAACTTCGATCGCTTGCTGCTCCTCAAGTCCGGGGGCCGCTGCGTCTACTTCGGCGACATCGGCAAGGACGCGCACGTCCTGCGCGATTACCTCGCCCGCCACGGCGCCGTCGCCAGTGAGACGGACAACGTCCCCGAATTCATGCTCGAGGCCATTGGCGCTGGATCTGCGCCACGCATTGGCAACAAGGACTGGGCGGATATCTGGGAGGACAGCGCGGAGCTGGCAAATGTCAAGGATACCATCATGCAGCTCAAGGAGTCGCGCATGGGCGCAGCGCAGGAGGCGGACGCCCGCGTCGAACGCGAGTATGCGTCGCCACTCAAGCACCAGCTCCAGGTCGTCATCAAGCGCACGAATCTGTCGTTTTGGCGCTCGCCCAACTATCTCTTCACCCGTCTGTTCAACCACCTCGTCATCGCGCTTATTACGGGCCTGACGTTCCTCAATCTCGACAACTCACGCGCAAGCTTGCAGTACAAGATCTTTGTCACGTTCCAGGTCACGGTGCTTCCGGCGCTGATCCTCAGCCAGGTCGAGGCTATTTACCACGTCAAGCGCAGCATCTTCTTCCGCGAGCAGTCGTCCAAGATGTACTCGTCCTTCACATTCGTGACGTCGATGGTCATCGCCGAAATGCCCTACTCGGTGCTGTGCGCCGTCTGTTTCTTCCTGCCGATCTACTACATGCCCGGCTTCCAGCATGATTCTTCGCGCGCCGGATACCAGTTCTTGATGATCCTCATCACGGAGCTGTTCTCCGTCACGCTGGGCCAGTGCCTTGCAGCGCTGACACCCTCGATCTTCATCTCGTCGCAGTTCGACCCGTTCATCGTCATCACGTTCGGTATGTTCTGCGGTGTCACCATCCCGGCGCCGCAGATGCCGAAGTTCTGGCATGCCTGGTTGTACCAGCTCGATCCGTTCACGCGGCTGATCTCGGGTATGGTAACCACCGGACTGCATGATCTGCCTGTGACGTGCCAGACCGCCGAGTTGCAAAGCTTCACGGCGCCTGATGGCCAGAACTGCGGTGACTACATGCAGAACTACTTTGACGCCGGCGGTATTGGGTACATTGCTGATAATGCCACAAGTGCGTGCCAGTACTGTGCGTACAGGGTTGGAGATCAGTACTACTCGGCTCTGGGTATGAGCTTCGATGCCCGATGGAGGGACATGGGTATCTTCTTGGCATTTGTCGGGAGCAACTTGCTGATTTTGCTGTTGGCTGTAAGTTTCTACTACTTCGAATTCATTCCGTGCGAGAGTTTGATGCTGACTGTAATGACAGAGTCGCTTCTTGAACTACAACAGGCGTTGAAAAGCCAATACGCCACTCGGACGATGGTACTCAGACCACCAAGCGGCCGCTGGCGCCAGGCACTCGAAGCTGGGCGTTCGGTAAAAATTCGATATATGCATATGGTAATTTAATGTTGAATTTTTTTATGAGTCAGGATTCACTTCGATCTTTGAGGAAAGCCATGGAAGCAGATATGTGACGCGGCCATGACAGCATGATGGGGAAAGAATGGAGAAGACCTATTGGCAACATTGTAGACTTTAAATAGCAAGGGTAGACAAAAAACTTCTGGTACTACACCACAAGATCTCAAGGTTTCTAGTTGGTTGACATGCAAGTTAGAGTTCTCATTGTGGCACGTAAATTGCTCCGCCAGAGCTCTAGTCTTCAGCGGCGTTAGACAACTTTTGTCACGTGACCTACGGTCAACGCTTATGGGACAACCTGGGGTGCATCTACGAATTATGACGGAGCAATTGTACAAGGAGTAGTGAGTTGTCATATACTGACCTCGCACGTAGCTGAGAGCTCTTTTCGCTCAACAAAAGACTGACTATGATAACTTGATTGTACTTTATATACCAGCATTGGTTAATTTCTATTCAGAAGGCCCAACCCCAGCCCGCTAACCATGGAGTGCAAGCTCGTGTGTTTGTGTGGTACGAATAGAGCTGTGACAGGGGCATCAACGTGCTGCCGAAGTACTCAGCGCTGACAGGCACTTCTTCTGACTCCGCCCGTGTGATCTGATCTATGCTGGTCCTGAAATGAGGAGTCTTCGTCTGTATGGTATGTGATAAGAGTCACAGTAGAGATCAGTTCGCTTCACATCTTCCCGTGACTCGTCGCCCACAAAATATAAAAGCCAACATGAAATTTGCTTGGCGACGACCACACATTATTGCATAAGGACACAACTTGAAAGTACATGACCGTAGCTTCCCTGTCAAATCCAGCCAGTCTTGCAGCAAGACACACACCGGAAAATGTCAAAAGTACAAATATGTCCTAATTGTGGGATCATCCACAAGGGCGAGCACGACTATTTCTGCGGTGTCTACAACGAGACTTCGCGACCAGAGGAGCCAGCCTGCGTACTCATACCTCGAAGAGGACTAGGAAGAGATGTGTGGCTCACTTGTATTGGGCCTGCGGACTCGAAGAGAGCCTGTCGATTGGGCGTACATTGGGTAGTCGTTCGAGGACTATCGACAGTGGAAAGACAGGACAAGGAGCTGAAGATTAACAAGGCATCTGGGGTTGCCGTCGACTGAGTTGAGGTTGAGTACGTCCATCTCGCACGTAGGATTATTGAACATCGCGCATTTACCAAAGAAGTCTCGTCTAGGCAACAATTACAATAGGCTATTCCCGCACGTAGCCGAACAGTCTGTGAAGTGGATAGTGGGTTAGATACGAAGTACGTAAAGGTCCCTGAAAGCCAAGCCTGTCTGAACATTCATTTTCGGCCACAATTTCCGCGTGATCGGGCCGGGTCAACTCGGCCGGTTCTGAGGAAGTAAACATTCTCTGGGACCGGGCCAGACACAACCGGGGAGGCTCGGCGCTACGGCGTGGGTGGCCCTCGAGGAGAAGTCGATGAATTCAACAAATTCTAGGACTCTTTCGAGGCATTTCCTATAATCTCACTCGGGGCACTGTCGCAGAGGTGAAGTGCTTTTAAGGATTTTCGATGTTGAATCATGGGAAAATGCAAATGTGTGTGTGTGGGCGAATGTATCCAAGAGCCTGTTTCGCACGGAATTGTGCATGGGTGAGCACTTTTCGGAAAGGAGTCCACCGTGCCTCGTTGGCCATTATTCCGAATCAATCTTGCTTCTCCTTGTGGCTCTTGTTGGTTGTGCTTACTCGCTAGGAGTATACACTTTGTGCGAGCGGCCGCCGGCAAGCGTCGAAATATGTCGGAGAATCTCGGACGAAGGGCACGCGAGCATAGAACGTGTTTCTAAACGCCCAGGCCGCCGCACGCGGAATGGCTGCAAGCCAAGAGAATGACAGCCCCGTAGGAGGCTCAAATGCACGATCTTATTGCGGAGAGAACATACACTACCCCTGCACGAAACCCGGATCACCTTTTTTCGAATGCTCCCGAATGTGATCTGATGTAGCAAACAAAGTATCACAGTGCATAGTAGTGTCTGGCTGTGCAAGATAGGGAACATATCGGATTGCAAAAGAACACGCTTGCTTACCCTGCTCGCGTGGACGTACTACGCATATGGCATTGAGCTCCGTTCCGCGACGCGCCCTGTTGAACGTGGACGGTTGTCAATGTCCGGAAGAGGCTGTGCTCGACGATGCCGTGCGACGGTCCCGGCTGTCTGGTTCGCACTTGGCGGTATTGGCGCATCCGAATTTCTCACGTTGGATGTCGCGTGCGCAGCGGCTAACGCTGCTAATTTTCACGAATCAAGAACCAGAATATGTCTCACAGTCAGGCTGTTTCATCAGCTGGGCTCAGGGCTCGGGGCCAGGCGAGGACACACGATGCATACGATCTCGTTACCAGGAGGATGGACGAGAATTAGCCGGAAGGACCGGAGCAAGTGGGGTGAATGATACGACCCACCCCCTGGACCCTGCCATTTGCGGGGTTGGCATGTCAGTGGGCGACAGGGAAGCCCTGGAGAGCGTGAGCCAGGGGCGGGCGGCGCAATCCGGAATGACCCTTGTTTTGCTTCCGGTCCATTCTCGTCCGGGTGCTCTTCTACCTACCGGGCGGTACGTAAGTGTGTGTCAGTTAATACGTGCAAATTTCCGCAGCAAAAATGCACATTGTGAGCAGCAAAACCAGGGGGCACAGACACGGCTCGTTGAGTGGAAGGAGCGAATTGGAAACCTTGGAATTGGGCTGAGCGGGAAGTACCTAGCGAGGCGCTGGAATTTTGCGGGGGAGGGGTTGGGTTGTTCGGGTGGGGAGAAAGCTTAGCCGGATCGGGCCCCGCTATTTCCACTTCATGGGGAAAGATCTTTTTCCCTTCGCGCAGGTACTGTGAAGTATTCGATCATTTTGGCAAGGGTAAATGCCGAACTTGCGTCTATTGTGTTCCGAACAAGCCCGACTTGCAGGTTCCCCGTGGACCGTTCGCAGGCGTAGAGCTGATCAGCCTTGCAGTCATTGGGAAGTGGGGTTTAGTTTCGAGACTGCAGGTGTTGCAAGAAATCGATTGTTAATGTGAGGTTTCATCACTGGCCGTTCCTTCCCATCTGTATACAGGAACGGAGCCAGGAGGAAACAGCCAATGATCACAAAGGCTTAGAAGCCGAGTCTTGGGTCCGTCCCATCCTCGATCTGCGCCACCCGGCCTGAATCTCACCTCACGGCCAGCTGGGCATCCAGCCGATGGATGACCTAAACTTGCAACCTCATGCTCATGCCCAGGTGTTCCCCTCGCCCGACTCGCTCCAAAACACATTTGTCTACTTGTTTCTCTTTGTCCCATTTGTCCCTAAAACTATACCTGATTTCAGCTAAGTAGACATGCCGACGCGCCCACTTTAGCACCGTCATCAGGCTTCTAGTTCTTCTCCAACATCTCGAAATACTTAGTACTTGCAGGGGTAACAGGGTGACCATCGTGACCCAACCCGGCTGGTTTTCGTGGGATGCCGTCGCCGGGCCTCGTCCGCAACATTGTGTCCGTTTACTTATACCCTCGGCATCCACTTTGCACGCTATACGCATCTGGTGCAGGGCAACCCATCCGCACTTCCTCGCCTAAGCCTATCGTTCCTACACCCGAGTGGATTTGTCACTTTCACAAGCATCCTCCTGCGCCTTCACCCCTGCTGTTCCCAAACCCTACTACCCACAGTACCCGTCGACACAGCCGTCCAGCATCCGAGACTTCGCGAGATCCAGCTACTACAAGAAAGCCAGTCCTCCCCGTGCGATCCATTGTCACGATGCAACGTCCCTCCACTCCCTACAACGACCCAAAGGTTCAAGGACCTCGTGCTCAACAACTCGCTACCGGCAACGCCGCAGGACTTCTTCGCACAATGATGAACCCAGTCAATACCGTCAACAAGACCGGCCTTCACCCAAGCGGTGTTGCGTAAGTGCTTCCTCTCCTGTTTGTTCTTTTCAACAGGACACTTTCTGAATGACAGAACTATCGCTAACGTCAAGTCGAACAGGCCTCACCCTCCGGAGCACACTGAGCTCGGTACGAGTCCCCAACACACGCGCCTTTGGAGTCAATGGCAAAAGACGAGAATGGAAAACTGACGGCAAAACAGAGGAGGAACTGTACGAGAAGGCTCACATCGACTACAACCGCGTCGCAATTGTACGTTTGCTATATATCTACTGTGGCACGAAAATGCAGTCTTACGAGAAACAATGGCTGACCGCGAGCACAGATCCACAACCCGTCCGTTGCAACCCTCTACGAAGATGCTCTAGTCTACGAGCAAGGTTCTGCCATCACTTCAAGCGGTGCTTTGAGTGCCTTCTCCGGCAAGAAGACTGGCCGTTCTCCCCAAGACAAGCGAATTGTCAAGGAGCCCTCTTCGGAAAACGAAGTGTGGTGGGGACCCGTCAACAAGCCCATGAGCCCAGATGTGAGTACTGCTTGATTGGCGTTGAACCGCACTCCCACACCCCCTCTACCTCGGCCTATCCTGGGTGTCCCACCTTTCACGGCGCACACATCGGAATTCCCCTGGACACGACCCTGGCGCTTGTGATGAGGCACCTCGATCAGCACTCAACTGCCGAGGTTACCCGCCGGTATACCCCAAAACCAAAAGAAACACCACACGACGTCATGTTCCGGAGGGCGGCCACCCTTTACGTACACAGCATCACCGGCGTATTCTTGTGGTTTGCCAGCCAGTTTTTCGTCAATGTTGACCATCGGCTCCTCTCCGATGCCTTTACCCCTGTTCACTGAAGTCATCAGTGGCTACTCAGTGTAACCGTACTGGATCGAGCCTCATGTACCCCACTATTCCACAGCCGGAGTCACCCGCCCCACATCTGCATGGAGCATCCCCTGCATGGCCAGTGGCTATGATCGGATTTCAATTGTGGATTCAGGAGGCTGACATCTATTTACAAACAGGTCTGGAAGATCAACCGCGAGCGTGCTGTCGACTACCTCAACACACGAAGCCGTATTTATGTCGTTGATGGATATGCTGGCTGGGACGAGAGGTATCGCATCCGTGTGCGAGTCGTCTGTGCCCGCGCCTACCATGCTCTCTTCATGCGCAACATGCTCATCCGCCCTCCTCCGGAGGAGCTGGAGCACTTCGTTCCCGACTACACAATCTACAATGGTGGCTCGTTCCCCGCCAACAAGTTCACCGAGGGCATGACCTCCGGTACCTCCGTTGCCCTCAACTTCGCTGAGAAGGAGATGGTCATCCTCGGTACCGAGTACGCTGGTGAGATGAAGAAGGGTATCTTCACCGTGCTCTTCTACGAGATGCCAGTCAAGCATAACGTGCTTACACTGCACTCTTCGGCAAACGAGGGCGAGAAGGGCGATGTTACTCTGTTCTTCGGTCTGTCGGGTACCGGCAAGACGACTCTGTCTGCTGACCCTCATCGGAAATTGATTGGTGATGACGAGCACTGCTGGAGCGACAACGGCGTCTTCAACATTGAGGGTGGTTGCTACGCAAAGTGCATCGGCCTCTCAGCCGAGAAGGAACCTGATATCTATGGTGCCATCCGGTTCGGATCCGTCCTGGAGAACGTCGTCTTCGACCCGGATACTCGTGTTGTCGACTACGATGACACCACCCTGACCGAAAACACTCGTTGCGCTTACCCCATCGAGTATATTGACAACGCCAAGATTCCTTGCTTGTCAGAGAACCACCCCAGCAACATCGTCCTGCTCACCTGTGACGCCCGTGGTGTGCTGCCACCCATATCCAAGCTGAATAGGTCTCAGATCATGTTCCACTTCATTTCTGGCTATACCTCCAAGATGGCCGGCACTGAGGACGGTGTGCTCGAACCCCAGGCCACCTTCTCTTCTTGCTTCGCACAACCCTTCCTGGCGCTCCACCCCATGCGCTACGCTCAGATGCTGGCAGACAAGATTGAGGCTCACTCAGCCAATGCCTGGTTGCTCAACACTGGATGGGTTGGCGCCGGCGCCGCTACTGGCGGCAAGCGTTGCCCTTTGAAGTACACTCGCGCCATCCTGGACGCCGTGCACTCCGGCGAGCTCGCTAAGGTTGAGTATGAGAACTACGATGTGTTCAACCTCCAGGTCCCCACGACCTGCCCTGGTGTTCCATCAGAGCTCCTCAACCCCGCCAAGGCCTGGACCGCCGGCGCTGATAGCTTCAACGCCGAGGTTCTCAAGCTGGGCAAGCTGTTCAACGAGAATTTCAAGAAGTTTGAGGCTGAGGCGACTGAGGACGTTATCAAGGCCGGTCCCGCTGTTTAAATGGATCGCCTTTGGTCCTCAGCTACCTTGACATCTTTCAAACTTTCGACTGGTCATAATTCGACTCTCGTTTCATTCGCGATGCAATTCATCGCATGAGCCTCCGCATACAGACACTCAGGCCTAGCGTTCTGGCTACAAGTTTTTTTCTTTTCCGGATTGAATTAATGGGAGAGCACAAACAAAACCCTATCAGAGGCCCGCAACGAGCATACGCGCTCCGCGCGATAGGTCACCAATGATACCACAACCGGGAGTACCAACAATTTTTGGGCAGTGTCTTTAGAACACTTGTGAGCATGGCAACGAGCACACGCGCTCCGCGCTCCAGGGCCACACCGGCAGACAAGATATACCAGGAGGGGAGGAGCAATATGGCGAGGGCGAGGTATTAACCTAGTAAATTCAGCAGACTAGAATGTATAAGCCTAAACACCATCAATATTGTGCAACCGTTGTCAGTCTTAGATGTAATTTGTATGTGATTTTGTGCTCGCTTGTGTGGCTAAACATTTTCATGATAACCGTATGCAACACGCCCGAACCGCTGCATGCGGCTTATGTTGTGATGCCTTGGCTGACTTGATCATAGACTCATATGGCAAACCATGTCATCTTTCAGGGCAAGTTGAGGACTCATCTATTCTACTTCATGTCCTATACAGCTAGCTGCCTTAGCCCTCCTTCTTCGTAGCAATAATCCAATTGATCTCCGCGCATGGCGGTAAATGCACCACACTCCCACTCTTCACCTCCCAACCCCTCGCCGCCTCCCCACACCCCCTCATCATCGCCTCCACCTCGCCCACGGTCCGCGTGCGCACACTACTCATCCACCCGTCCCACACCAACACAAACGGCAGCACCGGCACGACCCAGCTCCAGAACAGCGTTCGCGGACTGCGCCACTTCCATGCGAAGTACGGGGCAAACGCCAGCACGCCCAGCCCCAGCAGGCACACGGACAGGAAGGACTGCGCGTGGCGGTCCTGCAGCTCGATGATGGCGAAGCCGGAGGAGGTGGTGAGGGTGTTGTGCAGGACCGAGGCGGCGAGGGCGTCGGGAAGGTGGTGGAAGGCGAGGTGGAAGGTGCGGAAGGTCTTCTGCTGGGAGGGAGCAACGGATTTGGGGAGGGGCGGCGAGACAGTGCTGAGGAGGTTGGGCGGCGAGGCGGCGGCGTCGATGGAGGTGGGCGCGAAGTGGATGTTGGGCGAGGAGGCGGCTGCTAGTGTCCAGTTGGGAATGTGCGGGTGGAGGTCTGTCAGGATGAAGTGCACTGGTGCTTTGTCGCTCTTCCTCCCTACAACTGCGTCGTTGTTGAGATACCGCTCGATGAACGGGGTCGGCCCGCCGCCGCCCGCGCAGTAGTCGACGAACACGTACTCGCCGACCTGGCTCCCGAGCTCGTCGGCGAGGATCTTGGCGACGATACTGGCGGGCGAGCCGAGGGTTTGGAGGAGTGGGATTTGCATGATCCAGGTTTCGGTTAGGGCGGCTTGGACTTTGGCGCGGAACCAGGAAGGGAACCTGGCATGTGTTAGTTGAAGGATGAAGCTGTGAGCGTAGAGGAGGGAAAGTACCATGGCTGATCGTGGATCTCGAAGAGATGCATTCGTGGGAGCCAGGGCGCCATTGTGAGGGATGTTTGGTGGTGAGGATAATGTGTGGTGGTTTTGGTGACGAGTTGAAAGGCTTATAAACGCTTCTCAGCGTAGCGAAGCTTGGCTGGGCAGGCTGGGGTAGTCGATGAGCCGGGTCAGCATGGGAATCCTCTTGAGCATCAAATCGTCACTGCCCTAGTGCAATCAAGTAAGTATGGAGGAGGAAGGAGAAGGAGCTATGTCTCTATGAGATCCAGAGGTTCAAGGCCGAAGCTTGACATGAGACACTAGAACCCTGAAGGTCGTCACCGTGTCACGAATGTAACCCCCTGTAGCTGTGGTGCTTACATGGGTACCTAGGTAGCAGCTGTACGCTAAACATGAGGCCCTAAACACTGCGCTGAAGTTCACATGCCAGCACTTCCAAGTGTAACAGCCCACAACGGCTTTTCAGCCTCATCAACGACATCCATTCTTTTCTCTGATGACCAACATTACACGTCCTCAGCTATCATGGCTGTACTCAGCAGTAAGATGACTTTGCTCCTCGCAGCGGGCGTCGCCACTCTTGTCCTGCTATCAGTGTTTCGGAAGAGCGGCATCACCAGAGACGGTCGGGCTTTGAGGTGAGTGAGAGAGGTCCCCATTACCTGCCGAAATGCCCCCCCAAAAAAACAGAGCCATTGAACAGTCCACCATTTTAGAAAACCGCCAAACACGCTTCCCTTGGTCGGTAATGGTCTGAATTTTCTACAAGCTCGTGAGAAGCTTTTCGCCTGGTTCGTCAAGTGCGAGCGCATCTTCGGGCACGAGACCTTCGAGCTGTACGTGCCCAGCTTGCCGCCAGGCGTCGTAATCAACGACCCGCGGAATTTGGAGTATGTGTTCAAGCATGAGGGTATTTTTGCAAAGGGCGAGTTCATGAAAAAGCCCTTGTGGGATCTGTTCGGTGAGTTGAAGGAATGCTTTCACTGTGTCTGGCCTGCTCCTCCTACCTTGAATCGAAAAGACTCGAGGGGCCACGCCCATCACATAAGCAACATGCTAAGATTGTCCCTAGGCCATGGCATAATCAACTCGGACGGCGAGTTATGGCGCGTCCAGCGCAAAGCCGGTCTGAACTTCCTAAACACCAAGAACCTCAAAGTCCTCACCGACGTCGCTATGCCGCAGTACCTGGCCCAGAGCATCGATCACCTCAAGGCGATCAGTGACGCCGGTCGTGAGGCAGACCTGCAGGCGATCTTCCATGAGATCACAAGTCAATTGATGGGCAAGATGGCTTATAATGTACGCCACATCCAGACCCTGCGGTAGTGCAACCGAGAGCTGACAGCTATGCTAGATGGAAATGCACGCCGACGACGCTTTCACTGTCGCCTTCGACCACGCCTCGGGCGCCACCGCCGAGCGCGTGCAGAACCCACTGTGGCAGCTCACGGAGCTCTTCCTGGGCGCGCGGATGCGGAGGTCGGTTGCCACCGTTAAGGCATTCGGCAAGCGGATCGTGGACCGCGCCGTTGAGGACCGGGAGAAGGGGGTCAGTAGTGCTGCAAGCACATCAGCCAATCAGCGAAATGGGAAAGAGAAACTCGATGAGATCTCCGGGAGTCTGGTCCAGTCGCTGTTGGACGCCATTGGTGATAAGCAGATGGTAGCGGACGCTGCGCTGAACTACTTGTCCGCAGGTATGCATCGCCCCTTGCAACACTTGAGATGCTTCCACGCACACTAATTATCGTCCTTCCACTGCAGGCCGCGACACAACCGCCCAATCCCTAACATGGACTTTCCACCTCCTCATGCAGCACCGCTACGTCTACGCCAAAGTCCGCAACGAAGTCCAACAAGCCCTCGCCTCCTCCCCCTCCTCCACCGCAGACACATCCCTCCTAACGCCCACAGCCCTCCCCTACACCCACGCCGTCTTCCTCGAGTCCCTCCGCCTCTACCCACCAATCCCCTTCGAAATAAAACAAGTCCAGTCCGCCACCACCCTCCCCGACAACACACATCTCCCCGCGCACATCATCGTCGTCTGGTCGCCATGGGCCATGAACCGGTCTCACAGCACCTGGGGCGCCGGCGCCGACGCCTTCCGGCCCGAGCGGTGGCTCACCACCGACTCCACTTGCGTCAAAAACGATAAATCCGCCGCCGAGTTCCCCGTCTTCAACGGCGGGCCCCGCCTCTGCCTTGGCAAGACCATGGCGACGCTCATCGCCGTGCAGACGATTGCAGCTGTTGTGTGGACGTTTGATCTTGTGCCGGCGTACGAGGGCCGCGAGAGGCGAAGCAAGAGCAGCTTGACATTGCCGATGGAGGGCGGGCTGCCGGTGTTTGTCAAGGCGAGGAGTCGGGCCGTGGGCGATGAGCTTTGAGGGAAAGAGGGGTTTGGGACAAAGTGCAAGCTAGCTAAATGTCATCGCCGTTGGCTGTGGCGGTGCATCGAGATGCATACCGGCACGCTAGATCGCGCGCACATTGTTGTGACCTTGGTGCAATTCAATGGAAAAAACCGCGAATGTGTAAAGACAATCAGTCTCTTCGAACGGACAAGTGACCTCGTCTTTGGGTGGGAGTGGCGTTGCCCAACCAGATTCAAGGCTCAGCTATCTTCCCTCAAACAGAAGCAAGTAATCAAACGCAGTAGTCAAAGGCCATCCAAAGATCTCACGTTCTGTCCGTATGACAGCCGCGTTGGTCCTCTACCTACATCGCCACCCAGTCCTCGTCCCACCGGAGCCCATACGCCTAGCCGCAACTCACGCTCTCCGATGTCGTGATCAGTTGCGCGATTGTCACAAGATGGATGATGTTCTCCATCGTCTTAAACTCCAGTTGGAATATGACGATACCCGCTTGCAAATCACACGATCGTATTTGGTAAATGTCTCGATTTTCGTTAAGTATTATGTTTTCTGCTCCAAACCTGCCTCGCAGCATCTTGGCTTTTCTCTGCACGTCTCTGTTGCCATGCTATGGGCCCGAGTCCAATTCCCTTCCTCTGTCAAAGAGAAGCAAATGGCAAAACTATGTGGTATCGAAACGCCCGCCTTGCCTATAGGTATATTCGCTCGTTCATCGTTCCGTCCACGCGGACTAATGTGAGTAATTTGCTGACATGTTCTCTTCTTTCCCGAATATTGTGGCCCCCCTTCCGAACCATTACTGTGCACCAGTCAAAATCCAGGATATCGAAGCCCCATGCATTATTGTTCAACCGAATTCCCGCTCGCCAGAAGGTCCTGCAAAATGAAGAATAGAAAGAAAAAGAAGAAAAAATAGAAAGAGAAGGGCTTAAAGAAGCCTGAGAATGAAGAGAAACAGACACCATGATTCGAGATTGTGCCAAGTGAGGATTCGTCACATCTTGCGACCTCCAAGATCGTTTCCAAGATCGTTTAGAACATGCCGCCGTTCATGTTCGGCGACGGTCCCCCTCTCATGACAACAGCTCTGCCAGCCGGTGGTCCAACAGCGACCTGTGGTGGGCTGATTCGTCTCGGGTTGGAGCTGGCACGCAAATCCATTGCCAGCTCAGAGCTGACCTTCCTTAATCTGCGTCGAGCATTTCTGGGATCTTCATCAAAAGGAGCTGAGGAAGCGCTGGTACTATCATGTTCAGGTGCATTGGTAGATGAAGGTACCGATGAGTTTGCGAGGGGAAGCTGCGGCGTGCTTCTAGTGAAGGCTGCAGACTCAGACTCCTCGCTCCGACGAACACCCATGATTCCACTTATCAGCGTCCTTGTCTTGGAGCTGTCCCTCCTGCGCCGGGGGTTCACCGGAGGAAGAGGAGGTGGCGAGCCGGGGTCAGCAATACTGCCACTTCGAGACCTTGTGCCGCGGGCGTCCTGGGGCAGGTCTGTGAGCGGAACTCGAGATGTCGACATCACAAAGGTCGGCTCTGAAATGTCCTTCTTGTTGACGGAGCGCTTCATAGCATCGGTGAGCGTACTGCCATTCGTATTCGCATATGCGTTAGGAGGAATAGAAGGACGTCTTGTGGGCTGCATCACCGGCGTCGAAGCACCTGACCCAGGTGCAGATCTCGGAGCACTATTGGGCTGATTGAGGGCACGTTGTTGCTCAAGGTTGGCACTCCGTGAGGCACTCGGAAACGGGGCAGAATTCATGGGCTCGGTCATAGCCCGGCTGGGTAGACTTCTCAGGTTGGCCGGGTCGTTGGAACCAGCCATATATGTTCCAGGAGCGGCTGTTCGACGTGCGTTTCGAGAGTTAACCGGTGGGATGATTGGCGAGCCCCGGATATCAGTCCCAGGTAACCCTTGAGATCGCATCGCAGGCCTGCGCGGCGCCTGGCCGTTGTACATCTCCGAAGGCATAAGTTGGCCATGTTGGGCTCGCGGCGGAAGCATGCCTCGCTGTTGACTTGCACCCTCACTGTTCTCGGAACCACTACGGTCTCGCGGTGGCCTTGACCGTGAACGAGGAGGAGGTGAAGGCATGCCCTCCGGGATAGCCCTGCCCATTTGACGTGGCTGACGGAAGGCGCCATGCTGCATACCATCACCGTGAGGAGTGCGCGATCCTTCTCGTCTACTTTCAATTGGCCAATGCACCTGGTCCCCCATTGGCGACGACGTTGTATTTGGACGTTGATGAGAAGGGGTCACGCCGGCCTCGTATTCCTTGCGCTTCTGCACTTCGCGTCGCGCTTGTCGGAAAGCCCGCAGACTGGGGTGGGCATCCTCCTCTTCGTTGAGCCGTGATTCCGTCACATCGCTCATACCGGGCTCTCTCGTAGCTCTCGGAGAGTCCCGACCACGGTCTACCAAGGATCCGCGACTGCTCTTACCCTTCAAGATTCCAAGCGGATTCGATCGTGAAGGCGGGGGAGGTAGGTCACCCGCCGCGTATGCTGGCATGGGAGGTGATGAGTGCATGTTGTCAGCGTCAACGTAAGATGTCAACTTTTCCCTCACACGCCGACGTGCACTTGCCAGCTGGTCTGCGAACTCCGCCTCTTCATTCGGGGATCGCGGTGATGCCAACTTGTTACTCGGAATGCTTGGGATGGGTAGCTCCGAGCTCTGGGGGCTGGGTTCAAGATCGTGAGACCGCGATTCAATTGAATCCAGTTCCTCTCGCCAATTCTTGGTGTCGAATCCCATGGGTGAGGCTTGCGGACTCTGGCCGTAAATTGATGACACATCACTCTCTGTCCTCAGATGCTGTCGCACCAAGCCACTCAAACCTCCAGTAGTTGGTCCCAAAGTTGGCGAGTCGGCCAACATAGCTGGGGCTTTTGGCGACTGACCCTCACTCGCTGTTGGGAAGTTCAGGGGCTTCGGAGTAGTTGCAATCCGGAAGGCAGGGTGGTCTTGGTCAGATGGCCGCTCGATTCTGACCTCGGGAGTCTGAGGCGAGTGGACGTGCTCATTCAGGATAGGTGACTCAAGAGTCTCATCAAGTTGCTGCGCCGGAGTATCGGCTTTCTTGGGCGCTGAGATGGTGGTAGTCTTAATATTTGACTCTTCCTTGTGGACAGAAGCGGCCGACTGAGCCCGAGAGTCGGGAGATGCGGAATTCGCGTCGTCGCGGAACCGCTGAATCGGCGTTGAACGACCTTGTTGGAGCTGGCGCATTCTCTCGGCGTACTTTGAGTCATCATAAGGTGAAGACGGTTTCTGGAAGACGTTCATCGCCGTGGCTTTGCCTAAATCTCTCGCCTGGATATCTAGATTAACGTGCTCGCCGATGCCCGCGTCGCTGATGGGAGGGCTCAGGGGTGGGGACATGAACGTTGCGCCCTTCCCATCGGTCGCAGGCGCGATGTTGGTATCCAAGGTCATTGTGCCGTTCATGGGACCAGTGGCTGGCGGGCTTATGGACCTCAAGTTCGGGGCACTACCCTTACTTGATATGGCCCGGCGCTCACCGCCAAAGACTGCCCACCGGTCATTGAAGGTCTGCGTTGTAGGAGAAGGCGTATTGGGGCTCATGTCGGTAGTGCGCCCACCTCCTGGGCGTCGTGCCAAAGTGTCGACTCTTGTGAAAACCGAATTCTGTTGCTCTTGCAGATTTTGCGTCAGGCCTTGCTCGTAGAGCTTCCGTGTCCGAGTACCCTGACGGTCCAGGCCAGGTGTCGAACTTGCCGTTGTTGGCTGTGAGATGATGGATGTGGCTGCGGTGGAATTGCGTCCAACTGAGGGCGTCGAGGAGGTCGTAGAGGAGGTCTCCCGCTTTTTGTTGTAGCCATGCACAGGAGATTCTGATCTCGTGGGAAAGGAAGAGTCTGCTGGTTCTCTGTCGCCCGGTGCATGCTCCTCTTCATGATCTTCAGACTGGTCCAATGGGCCAGTCTCCTTCTCCTTCTCCGTCATACGCCACTTCTGGAAAGAAGACGCGCCAACATCACCATCGTATACGACCCGCCCGCCCAAGCCATCGCCTGCATGTTTGCTCGTCGCCACTTTGTAAACCTTTTGCCTGCCACCAAATAGAACATTGCTCTCCATCGGCCTCGATCTGGTCATGACGCTGGAGTCGTATGATGCGTTCGAGTCCTTCCGGAGAAATGTAGGGGCTCTGAGGGACTCCACCTCAGCGATGTCACCGAGTCCATTGCCACTACCAAACCCAAAATCTGTCAAGCGTGACTGGCGGTTGGAGAATAACACACTGTCGTCGCTAGCCTTTCCAATCTTGGAGTTGGGATCATCTTGCTCGCGAAGCATGGAGAATCTTGCCGAAAGTCCATTCATAAGAAGACTTGTGCGGAAGTCATCATTGGAAGGTAATGCGGAAGTCAGGTCGAGCTCCTGTTTGGTCTCCGGCTCCTGGTTCTTCTTGCCGCGGCGGAATAGAGAGAAAGAGGACTCAGACTCTAGAGACGGGCGAATATCGGCCACATCCTCCTTGGGATTCTTCTTCTTGGTCTTGAATCGATTCATGGTGGTTAGTGATCCGATTCGAATCGATTGAGCGTGACAGCTGCGTTGGACCCGTGCCTCGCAGGCGTTCGAAGTGAGCAGACCCGTTCAGAAAATGGTATCCATCAAAAGCCTGTGCGCCCTGCAGCACAAAGTGATGACGGTGGATCGTGTTGAAGCTCGTGGGAGGCCAAAATCAGATGGGCATCAGATGTGAACAAACGGATGGGTATCTGCACAACTTTATTTTATCGTCCGAGTTGTACTTCGACCAGGGAATCGTGCCGGGGAGTACCGCAGCTGAAACTCTCAAGGTTCAGACAGCTTCTGTGAGTGACAGGTCCTTGCGAGAAGCGCGAGCTGTGATATGACGGGAAATATGATTGGCCCAGTAAGAATCGAAACCGCAGTGAATGTGTTGTGTTTCTCACCTTTGCACTGTAGCCGGTGTCGTGAGTGTTTCAAATAACAGGTGGGAACCTGGTTTGATAGTACAAGATCCAGGCTAGGCAGCAGATGCCGTGATCTGAGTACCAAAGATCGCGTGCAGCAACGAGCCAGTAGTGACAATGGTCAGAGCAATCGAGGTCGGACCGGAAAGACTGAGTTGATCGAGAGGCACGAAGAGTGTTTCTCTGAAAAGGCTGGCGGCGGTAGCGATTCAGGGCCAAGCTCGTAGTTACGTCAGATGGTGAGAACTCGCGACTGAATGAGGAATGTAAGTGGCGTAAGGTGAGGTCGACTAGCTTCACATGCCAGTGAGGGCAGTTGTGATTTTTGCGAGATTGAAGATGGATGTGTTGTCGTTCAAGAGCAGAAGAGGAATATCGTTGCGATGCTTGAATGGGCTTTCGGTGAGCGGACTCAAGTTGAAGCTCGAGAGTTGTAGGCCGGTCTGATGTCCCGTCTGCTGTCTGGGGTCGAGTCCCGAGTCCTTTGATTCTGGCCTGGACAGAATGTGGACCGGGCGGAGGGAGTCTGGCCTGGGCGCAGTTGTGTTGAGTCACGGGGTGAGTTTGGCTGCTGGAGAAAGACTATTGACGACCGTGGAAGGAAGAAAGAGGTCGGGTCAAGAAAAATTGAATCTGCGTCGGTGGCGCGTGGGAGTCGTGTCGGAGTCGATGTTGGCGTGAAGAGAAAGAACCGAGACGGTAACGAAGGGAGAAGAAGCTGAGTGAGAGAAAGAGACAATTTCAAGGTAACCAGTAGTGAGAAGTTGGGCACGGTACTTCGTACGTATGCGAAGGTCGAACAAGACGCAGAAAGAGATTGGATCGGAGGACTTTGACTTTGAGAATTGGAAAATGGTATGAGGTAGCAAGGAAAGCCCAAAGGAAAATTGACAAACGCACACACTCCAGAGCCGGACATTGCTTCCCTACCCAGCTCAACAGGGGTGTCTTGTGGGCCTCCAGTAGGTGCCAGTGCTGTAGTGTACAAAATAGTGCGTTTTAGCAGGCAAGAACCGGCGGCAAGCGTCCAGGTCAGGGGCTCGACAGGCCCGTGCAGTCTGGGCGACCTGCAGGAAGGAGCCGGTATCCCTGCTCGGTTCCTGCCGTCCAGTGTGAGCACCGGTACCAAGCACGCATCTGCCACTACTCACACTCTCCAGCTCTGTACTCGCACTTCGCACATTCCTTGATATATCATCACCACATCCCACGCATGATACCACAGTAAACACATTCAATCATTCTGGAAGACACCTGGCACAAGGTCAGCCCTTGCATGAATTCACCCGGCCTACAACATGCTTGCTTCACTTGCCAAGCTGGTCATCACACGCATTCCATCGACCTTAGTGATGGTTCAGTCGACAAGCACCCCGGAACTTCGAAGCCAGATTCTTTTGTCCCCCACCAGCGGGAACATTTCCCAAAGCTGAAACGTGACGTGGTGGTGAGCTGATGACGTTAGACGAATGAACCAGCTCTTCACGCTCTTCAGCTCCCACTCCTCCAATGCGGCATCGCCACCAAGCACACTCCAAGCTGACGGTCGTCTCCGCGTTGTTCCTGCAGGATGGACTAGAGCAACAACACCAGCCGGATTCCGAGTACCATGCAGACAGAAAGTCTGACATTGCAGTGCCAAACAACGCCGCCTCATCCCGCCACTACAATCAATTTTTGGTGAGATGGCTCAGACGCAGGGTCCATCTACATACCTGGTTTTGCTTCCGGCCCAGCCTTGCCAGTACTACAGTACATACAAACCAAAGCACCACCATGTCATCCTGCATACCCCGTACTGCAGTCAGGACGTCGGCTTTCAATTGACTTCGAAACTTCAGATGGACTCAGACCCAAGTTGGCGGACCCTCACGAGCGATGCTTTCGATATGAGGTCAATCTGCTACAACCAATTACGGCTTGTCTGCGCTTGGACCATCTTGTCCTTTGTCTCATCCGTCCCGGCATCTCCAATGGCTGTCGAGGCTGCGAGGCCATCCCTTACTGACGCACAGATTGGCCTGTCTCACTCAGGAGACTGACTGATTGAGAACTCCTTACAAGTGTTAAGCAGCTTGGCAAAGGCGGCGATACTTCTCGGGTGGCTCTAAGATCACCCGGTCTACCGGTGCAGGAACTATGACCCGAGCACCAAACCACATTCGATGAGCGGCCAGAGTCTCGGGACGCACTGTCGATGAGCCGCGAGCCAATTGAAAGCTTGTGCCTGGATATCCCCTCCCGTTGACTTACCCGGAGAGGATAAGCTCCAGGTACGGACAGGGAATGCTAGCCGCACGTCACCACTACCCCTTTTCGACAGCTGGCCCATCAAAATCGGTTGCAGACTGCAGACTGCAGACTGCAGGCTGCTGTCACACGCAGATCATGAAAGCGCCTACGCAGCAGCCTCACGGCCTGATGTGTGCCTGTCGGCATCGATCATATCTCACCATGACCGCGCTGCCGCGGTAGCTGCCGACGAGAGGCTCGTCCCGGTAAGCTTTCGGAGACCATTGCGGAGAGACGACCTGAATATGTGCACACTGACTCTCCTCCGCCGAGATTGGTCACGACGCTAACAAACTATCACCTTGTGCCGGGACTGCCGGTCCCGAATCTAGTCGATACGCGAAGGTATAAGTAGTCGCGCCTATGACAAGCCAGATCTACTTGCGAGCATCTTGTTCAGCCGCGATGCCGCTTGGAGATTCGTTTGCTCCGTTGCAGACCCTCTGAAGAGCTGTGTGGTGACGAACGACGACATTGAGATTGGTTGTGTGACCGAACACATTGATTCAACATAAGGCATCGTCACGTCCCGGCCAACTATTTGTTTGTCGAGACGGCTACGAGCATCCACGCCACTTGCGTCGCCGAAACGAGGACCCCACGCGGAGTTGATGGAAAATAGTACGTCCTAGTTCGTGCGAGTGCTGGCATGCTGCATCACTTGGTCAGGATTGGTAGACATCAGACGAACCGCTGGCATTTCGCTTCGCTGGCAGGTGCTTGAGCAATTTCAAGCTCCGCCGGGCTGCCTTTGAACTCTCATCCAGAAGCTCCATCCATGATTCGATGACGATCAACAAGATTTTGGAGATAGCGTCAACACAGGTGGGATAAGCCCACCGACTGGTCTGGCCGGCTGGTCTGGCAAGTCTGACTGCTAGCTAATCAAAGAAACTGCACATTTTTGCAGCCGTTGCAGCAGATAGATGAAGACAAGAGTTGACATTGGTAATAGCGCCCAAAGCCCCGACGATGGTCCGGAGGCCCTTCGTTGCCCCAGGCTCAGCCTGACAGCCCGGCTGCAAGACATGTGAGAATCTCCCGAGAATGAGTCGGAAATGCCCGAGTGGCCCTGATCAACAAGATCATCATCTTGAAACCGTGGAAGGACAAAACACTGTAGAGGTCTTTGGTCGTCTACTAATTGCTATCAATCACAGCACTCAGAGAACCTTCAAAGCCAGTCTTCCTGTCCTTCAAGGCCTCATTAACAGCAGTGATTCTCCTCGGCCGCAAGGCCGCTAGAAAGCTGCTGAGTAACTTCCACGATGTCCCTGGAGGCCACAGTGGGGCTCGTTGGTTGCCCCGCACGTGGCATGGCAAACCCGCCAGGGAACCAGCGCGACGGGGCATGAAATGTGGACCCGCCACGAGACCCGAAGAAGCCATCGCCAATTCAAATTTACAAATTTCCTAACCCGTAGTCATCTCCGCGGTCAGCGCGTTAGAATTTGAGATGTCATATCGAATGACGAGTCACGACGCATGACTCTACTCCGAGTCAAGGTTTCTGGTCTAGCATCAACGACAGTCATTTCTACAGCTCAGGCTGCCTAGGTAGCTTGCAAGGGGCCAAAATTGGGTTCATGCAAGCACTGAAGCTTGTTAATTATTTCTTATTAGTTCAACGGCAACAATCCAGTCGGTCTATCGTGGCTTGCGCCGGCAATGTCGGAGAGTATAGCGACCAATAAACAACAGATGACTTCATGGTTCATTGCCGGGACTGGCGCGCACGTCGGCTCAAAAAGCGCGTTTGGGACGCGACCACGCCAGACTACACCACTTCCGGTAACAAGCCCAACGCGGACGTTTGCTCGATTCTAGCAGGTGGGACTTTGGTTTACCCTTGCAGCCTCAACGGTTTGCTATATCGACTTGTCTGCAACCCACACTTTTCCGAACACCCGGATCCAAATTGCTCCGTCTGCTCGCTCTCCAGGCAATCGGAAGAGCTCGCTATGATCGCCCTGCCGTAGCACGGCGCGTCCGCGCCTACTTGATGCGCAGGCCTCTCTTCATCTTGCCTCCCCGGCGGGAAGCAACAGCAGCTGATGATGTGCGGTCGGCTGCGGAGTCGCACAAGAGCGGCAACGCAAAACCGTTCGTCCCTGCGTTGCGCACTCGGTTGTGCTTGTGTGACAGACGGCTGGGTATTCCCTCCAAGTGTCGGGTACTCACCCAACCGGCCACGCGTGGGATCAGCTGGTCGGTTCGGTCTGCAAGCCTCGTTGTGCGAGCGCTGAGACATTCGCGTTTGTGCATGTGGTGGCTTGCGTTTGGTTCACAGGCTTGAGACTTCCAGATGTCATGGAGTACGCGCGAGATCAGGTTGTGAGTGGCATATTGGGTATGTGTGCTGTCAGCTAAATGGAACAGATCACGCTTCTGATTCTGAATCATCTCAGGTCGGCCCGGTACCAGTGACCGGGTCCTGTGTCCAATACTGTGTGCAAGATCTTCCAACGTCGACACATCCGTATCCGTCACGGCAGTCATCAAGCGTGGCTTTGTCGCTGCTTCACCTTCATCGGCAAGTGCTTCTTCGCCAAAGTGCTGTTGTAGTTCATCATCTCTTCCAGGTGCTGAGTGGCATCGGTGACTGTATATTGTGAAGTCATTGTCAGCTTCTGATTCCAACATCTCCCTCACAGCGGCAATGATGGCACTCACCATGCCAGCCCGAGTGCTCGAGAATCTGTTCTTCACTCATGTGCATGCCGAAGTGCTGTAAGCCACCTTTATGGGGGGACTCGAACGGATGCTTCCAGAAATACCCTCTGTTCGTGGCTGAGTTCCTGCACTTGCCGCAGATCAGGATGAAGAAAGGATGCCCCACACCTGTTGGCCATTGAAACATGTAGTTGCCGCCATGACCACCCAAGTCCCCCGCCAGCTGGAAGGTGATGGTGCCGCGACAACGCATGTCTCTGAAGCGGGACTGCGAGGCTTGCGGCTGGGGCACCACGATAACACGGATGCCGTTGGCGTTGAGATCTCCTGGCGACGGGACTGCGAAAGAGGTTTGATTCAATGAGGACGCCGCGTTTCGCTGTACCAGCTGTGGTGTGCCGCTGTTGAGGCGTTGGCGCTTTGCAGCCCCGCCCTGGTCGGATGGGCTCGGCATTTGCTTTATCTGCTTTATCAAGAAGTCAGTTTTCGAGGACGAGCACAGGGTCAGCTGAGGGAAAGGAGCTGCTTACTGCTGATGCCCTTCGTCCTAGAAGCGGCTCGTCGTCAGAGTCGACTTCATCGCCAACTCTCGCGGTGTAAAAGCTCTGGGCTGGCGACTTAGCAGGCAAGGCCAGCGGCGCCAAGTCGTGGAGGGTCTCAGTCTCTGGGTTTTGTGTCGGCTGCTCCTCTGGGATCGTCGCAGCGGTCGGGACGTTGCGTGGCTGCAAGAGCCAACGCCATTCGAGAGGGCAAGGATGGTTGGGCTCCGCCGCTGGGTCCGTCTCCGAGGTTTGTCTGGGGAATGGGTAGGGTCGCTTTTGGTCCAGTGTTGGCAATCTTCCAACGTCTCCCTCCTCAGGATCGCTCGTGATAACAACTGGGTTGTCGGGTATGCCATCTCGATCAGGGGCTTCCGTCTTGATGGATCGTGCCATTACAGCTAGCTCCTCGGAGCCTGCCAGCATCTGAGCAATCCTCTCTGGATGGATTGGTGACGCGGCCATGTGACTTTCGCTTGCCAGTCTTTGAAGGGGAGCTGGGGCGTTTGTTGAGAAGTGCAAGGTTTGTGCTATGTGAGTTGGCCGAGGGGAACTGGTGAAATACTTGGTCCCTCCACGTTTGAGATTCTGCCTGGTCCCAGATCGAGCTGCTGCTGATCCCCTACCATCCCTAATCCGTGTCTCTGATGCCCTTTTCCAGTCTTTCAACACATCGGACGCAGGCAAGATTTCCCAACCATGTACGCTCACCGCTGGAGTGCATTCATGCATTTTGCAGCTTCATTCGGGCTACACGTCTACGTCAGACTCGAGCTGCCGAGAGGCTGCACAGGCCCCCACGGTACACTGACTGGTTCGCGGTCTCCGGACCCCCATATGCTCGAGATAAATCATCGGGCATGCTTTCTCACGCCATGGCATTGCCCTTGTGATCGATATTTCCTCATCGAAAACGACAAGCCTGTACATCGCGCGCAGACATGCCTGGCTGTAGATGGTGTCGGCAACTTGGTGCATGGTTGGCGGTGTCTCACGGGTAGGTGCGTCTGACAGACACACCTACCCGAACGCCTCAGCGCCATTCGTGGCCAACTATCTGGGCTGGCTCGCACCGTGCCTGACGTTCGCTGGGATCTCATTGTTTAGCGGGTTTCAAAGCGGCTTTCAGACTTTTCATCAAATGTTCTGCCTGGTCCCTTTTGGCCCAATGGCCCCAGCAATTGCCAAAATGTGTCAGACACCTTTCAGAAGATTCTTTGAGAATCCCATGAATTACCCCTCGTGCGCGTCATCGAACAGTACATGGCGCGGATAACCGGGTGGAGTCTGTAGTTTGACCATGAGCGTCTAAGTCGATAGATAGGTTTAGATCCCATGGGTAGTGATAATCGGTGAGCCAATCACCCATGAAAGCCTGTAATTCACTGACAGTAAGCAATGACAGTGATAAGACCTAATCTTGATATGTCAGCACTGGAAGCTCTTGTGGTAGCGATCATATCCCAAGTGTCAAGACTAGTGCTGGAGACTTCGTGGATACTCTTGAATGCGCTGTCGATACCGCTCGGATTGGCTAGCCATATACTCGCACATATCACGTTTCTTGCCGCCAACAGTACCAGGTAGTCGTTCAATACACTTTCATAGTCAGGCTACAGCGAAACAACATCGTCAAATATATATTATGTGCGATCTTGGGTGCGGCCCTGGTCTGGCCCGAGGTCGTCACTCTACTTCTTTTTAAGCTCGACAGGCCTGCGACAGGCCCACCGGGCCCACCATAAAACCCACACACACAAAACATCAAAAACATATAACACCGGGTATTCGCTAATGGTCACCCACTTAACTACTAATCCAGCCCTCAGACTCCTGGTCTTCTTGGTGTTGTGGCCCAAAAATTCGACGTTGTTGAAAGCTGAAGTTGTTGGTGTTAGAGAGCACGAATACTGACGCCCGGCGCAGAACGGTTATAGCCGTTTTCTCACCGTCGAACATTTGAATGTATTTTTTTTTTCTTCATTACTCTTATGCAGCCTTTCAGCTATGAAGAGGCAGCTATCTAGCTACAGAACGAATAAATACAGGGATTTTAAGCGACCCGTAACCGAATCTTTCAGCCAATCACATCCTATA
Source organism: Plenodomus libanotidis (assembly GCA_022609195.1). Lineage (NCBI taxonomy): Eukaryota > Fungi > Ascomycota > Dothideomycetes > Pleosporales > Leptosphaeriaceae > Plenodomus > Plenodomus libanotidis. The sequence continues at coordinate 34,315 of JAGKQA010000290.1, forward strand.
ATCCTTATACAAAATCAGTTTTAAGAAAAATTCCGATCTAAAAGAGCAAAACAAATAAGCAGGTAAATAA
>JAGKQA010000291.1:0-34364 GCA_022609195.1 Plenodomus libanotidis
TCAGGCCGGCTTAGGCCTTCCTCCAACTCATCAAGAGCTACGGATCTTTGCGGAAAGAGTCCTCCGGACTAAAGGGGACTCAACACAACTGGGAAAACGCTGGGTTACCTCCTTCCTAAAGAGGAATCCAAGGCTAAAGACCCAAAGAAGCTTCCGAATAGACTTAAAGAGAGTTAATGGGGCTACTACTTAAGTAATTAAGTCTTAGTTCTCCTTTCTCGCACTTCCGGAGATTAAGCAGATTAAGTCATCGAATAGGTGGAATATGGATAAAGCTGGTCTTATTGAAGGCCAAGGGGACAATGGACTAGTCCTTGGGAGTGCTGAATCTAGTTTAGTTAAAAGAAAAGATTCTAGATCTCGCCTTTGGACTTCTTTTATTAAGTGCATTTCAGCTACTGGCAACTTTCTTCCTCCACTCATTATTTTCAAAGGCAAATTAATATAATAATAATGGTTTCCTCTTCAACTCGAGTTATATAAGGACTAGCTATTTATAGCAACTGAAAATGCGTAGACTAATAACGCAATAGCACTTAAATGGCTTTAAAAGGTGTTTATTCCAAGGACTCAACCAATAGACTTAACCGAGAGGCGACTACTTACGGAAGCTATATTATTACGGAGTTTATATGGGAACGCTATTAAAATAACATATTATTATTGTATTTGCCCCCTTATATTTCTCGCATCCTTTAACCTTTTAATCTTAGAGTCTTTTCTTCGCTGAAGCGGTCCTATCGGAAAAGACTCAACCAACTATATTAATAGGAAGAATTAATAACTGCTGGAAAGAGGGATTTCCTCGAAAACTATCGCCTTTCTCGACTAGACGGTCTTTCTAGTCAAAATATTAGATCTAGATGGAAAGCGACTGGTCTTTGGCCCGTGGCACCGAATAAGCCACTCTTAAGTCCTTTGCTATTGAAAAACAGCATTAAGCGGACGCAAGAAAAGACTCAAAATACCCCAGGGGAGTTAAAAAGGGCTGAATTTATACTATTAAAGGTGTTGGATATGTAACAAACGATCTGGTCAACGCCACGGAAGTCTCGAGATCTAAGGGACCAGATCGATTTATTCAATAAGGATAGTCTGGCTAATCAAACGTTACGAAATCTCTTTAGAAAGGTTATAAAAGGCTTTGACGAAAAGGATCTGTTATTAGCACAAGCCCTGAAGAGGATTGAGGTGTTGGAAGCCAAAGTTGTGACTAGTCAGCCACAAAAGAGAAGGAAGGTTGAGTTGAGTCCGAATTCCAAGTTCGCTATGATTGATGATATAATGCGCACCCAGGAGGAGGTTTCAGGGGCTGTAAATGGTGTCATTGAAGAGAGCGAAGCTGAAAGTATAATTGTAGAAGAGGACTGTATTGTAGTGGCTTAATTGAATTAGCTATGTGGTGTTGAAATAAGGTGGTGAGAAAAGTGGTGACTTTTATGGGGTGAGCCGAAAGTACGTAACTCAACTTAGAATAGGTGAAGTTCTTCTGGCACTTCCTGAGAGCCGCTTTCTCAGCGGCGATTTGGATTTGCTGTAGGAAGCCGCTAAATTGATTGTCAGAAGATACATCCTGGACATTCATGCTGAAATATATTCTTTGGGACGCGGAAAAGAAAAGCAGCAGTAGCAGGAGAAGATATCGTGGTGAAGAATTCAAGAGGGAAAGTGAGAGACAGTGGGAGAGGACAAAAGTATAGTCTGCACTACCTGGACTCTTACATAGTTAGGCTCAAATCTTGTGGCACCTTGTAAGACACGCCTGAGGAAAAAAAACACGCGAAACCACGGAAAGATTTCGTGCCTGTTGCTGTGGGCAACAATGCAGCCACGCTGCTGTGGCAGCTGCACGCACTCCGTTGTGCCCGCTGCAGCACAGTCATCTATCTCCCCAGTCGCCTCTATTTCACTATGATGCACGCACGACTTCACCAGTCGTGACGCATCAGCGTCAGATATAGGAGCACGGGGCAAAATGCGGACCTGCAGGTTGGGCGTCCATCAAAGACGTGATGTCACGCCACCACTGCATTGCTGGGCTCGAGTATATTGGGTGCTCATACCACCGCTTATCTAGCATCCAAAGTTCTGGGCTTTTGCAAGTACGAGTGAAGATTCTCAGCCTTTCAGCGTGTTTGAGTTCATTATCTCATGGTCTTACAAGGTCTACTTCTTTTCGTGTGCCCATGCCGACGAGCGGCCCTGCCACAATCGCTTGTTCAACAAGACGCCAGCGTGTTTCTGCGTAGCTCCATGGGTAGCTAGTACGCACACGACCGTTATACCACCAAAGTTATTTGGTGGAGCCAATGAAGCAGTTTTGAAGGGAAAAGTTGTGGTCTGCGCAGATGCTTCCTGGGCCTTCTGGAGTAGATTGGCACAATGACACACGAGCCATGTGCAACTAGTTTATCATCGTGGGCAAAGATGCGCTTCGAATCCAGTGACCGTGCCCGTTGCACAATTGAGGATGAAGGTGCAAACAAGTCCAGAATGGTCACTCCATGGGACTCCCTCTCCACCTTTACCCGCCACTTTCTTCCCTCCAGAGTCAGCTACTGCCGGTAACACCTCAGGATGAACAAATCTGATATCCGCAGGGTCGAGATTTAGTAAAGCGACCTGTCGATCCGTGCCGAAGGAAATAGATCTTCCGTTCCCTCCAAACCCCAAGTAAATCCGTCTTCTTCAGGATGCAGGCACTGCCATGCGTTTGCCAGACCGTATTTCTGCACCAGGGCCTGGTTCTCCTCCGCGACAGGGTTCCAGTCACCTGCAATGACTCCACGACCTATCCCACCCGTGCGAAGGAGGCCGCTGGCGATGGGTACCTGACGTGGGCGCAGGTTTGGCTGGATGGGAAGGGAGTCGAGGTGCACATTGATGCAACGAAAGCATGTTGTGTGGTTTCAGTAGATATCACAGCAGAGAGCGTCCCGTTTGAAACGACTTGGGTAATTGACTCTCCACACTGGGCCCGGCGTGAATATTCTATTGCTGGCGGCAGTCGACGGGGTTGATGTGCCACGCTGAATCGAGATCGGGAACATAAAGTGACAGTGGCGAAGGCTACGTCGGCCCGGTTGGATTCATCCGCTTCACTTGAGACCAGTGCTCCCTAACCCAGGCGTCCTGAAGCAGATGGGCGAGGTCCTTCCGCGAGACCTCCTGAAAGAACACGATGTCGGGACCGCTACCGCCCTCAAGCATTTGCCAGAGTGTGGAAAGAATGGCTTGCATGCGGGATCGTGCTGGTCACGGAAAGCGTCGACATTCCATGTCAGGAGTTGCAAAGTTGGTGGTATTGCTGTTGAAGTACTCCTTATGCCTAGAGTGTCAGCGTCAAGGGAGCTGGGGCGAACAGCTGCCCATTCGTGGGTTGTTTTATCGCAGATGTGCCAGTGCTGAGATGCTGGCGATGGTGCGTCTAGCAGGTGTGGGAGTGGAGTAAAATGTGATCATGCCATGTAGCGGGTGTGGATCGACGATATGAAAGATATAGCAATGGCCTCGAGTGCTCTGTTATGCTGTTGTTAATGTCGTGGATACTCCAGGGCTGTCAATGCTGTTGATATCTGTGTCGCTGGCAAGGTTGGAGCCAACGTAGAAGGTCACAGTTGTCACGTACAACAGGGCTGGCAAGTAGCTGGCGTCTCTCAGTATCTATTCTGGTTCGGTGCATAGACTGATTCTTGAAGGAGTCAGAAACAGTCCGAAGGGCCCTGATTTTAGGAGCTGTCTCTTCGTAAGAGCCACGGTAGACTTGGTCAGCCAACCGTTAGGCTGGACGTGACACAATGCTGCCGTGGAACGTCGAAGCTTAGAGTTACTGGAAAGCATTACACCAAGGTTCAGGGAAACGACTTTAAAATAGAACTACATTCGTTAACAACTAAATACCTGCTTTTACAAATTATCCAGCATTTACTACTACCCTGGCATGGGCGAGTTTCGCGAAACCGTTGTTGATGAGTATTTTTCGGACGAGGGAGCAGAAATCACCTGCACCGGCTGTGCTGCGGACTAAGATGCTCTTGATTTTGCAGCCGGCCTCGTGGAGCACGATGGGCAGCGTAAGTCCAAGTTCAACAAGCGGGCTCCCAGGTTCATAGTTCCGGGCATCGGTCCACGACATTGGCTTGGTGAATAATTCCGTGTCGAGAAGACCGGCGAATATATCGCTGTCCTGGACGCGAGGGATATGTTCGGCACCGTGGCCCTCGCATCTGGACAGACAGATGTCTGGCTCGTGATAGAAGTCTCGTATCTCAAGATGTGTGACCCGCGGTAGACGAGAAATGGCTTCGGTAGATCGTCGCAGGAACAGGTTGTCCTTGCACAGTCTCTCTTGGTCTTCGAAATTTTGTTGATAAAGGCTGTGAGCATCGTGGAGTAGTTGCATATGATGCCGATTCTCGCCAGCTTCTGACAAGAGCTCTTCCCATCTCATTTGGTGAAATTCTTGCACTTTGCTCGCAGGCAGATCTTCATACTGTTCGGCGCTCGTGAGACGAGTCCATGTCTCCAGCGCGGCCTTCACTCTATTAAAGAGCTCAGCGAGCTCATCACGCCTGTCACTTAGACTGCTCCTCTCCTCTTCCGTCTATCACTTTGAGTTCTCCACCTCGATCTCGAAGGCTCGCCTGTAGCTACTGGCTTTGTTCAAAACTCTCCCAGCGGCCCATATAGCAAATGCGCCAATATCCTTGGCCAGAACAGAGACGTAGCCACATGCTTCGAATGTGATGATCTTGACTCCCTTGCTGATGATAGGATGTTTTGAGATAGCCTCCAACTTCTCCAAAGAACAGGAGTTGATACCATCCAGGCGGATAGAGTGAACCAAGAGATGAGAGCTGAGAGCAGCGAAACGGGAGCAGACGAGACGCACGGCCGTGATGTCGGACGACGAGCTGGCGTAGTCGATGTGAGTTGCTTTGTTGGTGGGTCTATAGAATCTGACAGTTTCGAAGATCTCTAGGAGAAGCTCGTTGGGAAGTAGTAATATCGTTGGAGTCCTGCAGTAGCGGGGACCTTTGCAAAGCATGGAGGGCATGGTGCGTGTAGTGACTTAGTACTTTTTCAGGAAATGCAAAATTGTGTCACGATCTTTAGCATGGACGAAGTTGAAAGGAAAATGCTCGTCTCTATATGGATGGCGCGTAGTATTCTTGGATCTTGAAACGGGCGGCTATGGTTTGTTTGTGGGCATCTTCGCGCGACAGTTGGTGGCCGTCTCGATGGCCGCATTGTCACATTCGAGGCCATGTACCCCACAAGAGCACCCAGGAAGTCGTGTGATGGACCAACAAGCGCGAATCTGAATTTGCACCGAACTCATTGGTTTGGTCCATGCAACCGCGCAATGATCATGGCCAGCGTGCGATCTTGTGGTCGCCCGATATTGTCCCACGCAGACGCCTGATACAGTCCGCAGACATATGGTCTTTGCCATCACGAGCTCGGTGAGACACTGCATCAAATTAAACTCGCGCAAATTGCCTTCTTACTGCATGTGCTTGACAAGTTTGTATTGGTACAGCATACATGTACACAGAGATCTACAAAATGGGGAAGTAAACCATGTTATCAACTATAAATATGTGGCCCAACTCAAGCTACCTCTAGACATCCCCACCTAATTCACAACAGCAAACAAGCCACAACAGAACAAAAGCAGCCGACAACCACCCCAGGCCTCACCGGCCCGGTACCAAGCATACGCCCACCCCCCGAGTCATGCATGGCAGTCGCCGCCGCGGCGGCGGCGGCGGCGGAGGTCGGCATCGTCTTCGTCGAGTGCAATATGACAATGGCGGTGGTGGAATACAATGCACTCGTCCTGGTAGATGATTCCAGCTTAGCACCAGCACTCGCGGCCTGCGTCGATGTCGCTCCACTGGCCCCGTCACTGGCGCTGGAGCCCTCACCTATCCCAAAGGCGGACGTTATCAGTGTGAGATTCACCTGGCTGGCACTCTCATTACTTACGCTGGCGATACTCGTCAGCGCCGCGGCTGTGGTTTGGACGCTGCTCGCGCTACCGCAAGACTTGCGCACACGGCGCCGGGCTGTAGCCCCAGCTGCGGACGCGCTGACTTTCTGGTTGGTGAGTGTTTGCGTTACCGTAGTCCTGGGCGTCGACATCACACTGAAGGTCCACGTGGTCGTGGGACCGACTGAGGTGGGAGATGCCACAGCCATGTCGGGTGCCCAAGTTGTGGATGCTGGGCAGAGTCCTCCTGTGGGGATGCATAGAGCCATGAGTGGGCGGATTTTGTGCTCGGAGACTGTCGGGCTTGGGATGAGTATTGATGTTGACAAGTCAGCGGCCGCTGTAGTCTCCTCGCTGGACGGGGGCATCGCTTCACTGGTGGAAGTCGATGAGACCTCTGAGGTAGTCTTGCTGGCCATATCGGTGGTACTGAGATTGGCTAGTGGTGAAGCTGCGTGGTTTCCGATGTTTGCAGAGGCGCTTGAGGCTTCAGCTGTTGTGGTGGCGATGCTCGCTGCCTGCGATGTTTCTGCGTACTCGCTTTGACTACTAACCTGCGTTGAGACAGGCTCAGAAGAGAGCGTGGTGGAGTATATAGCAAAGGATGTGATGGAGCTCGTCTCAATTTCCGGCTCGTCGCAATAGTCCGTCGCAGCTCTTGCAGCAGTAATTGTCGCCGCAGCTGCCAGCCACTTGGTGACATACATAATGGGTGATACTGAGTGGTAGTAAATCGGTGACAGTGAATGTGATATGCTACTGGATGATGGTGACGCGTACAGTCTCAATCTGTATATCCCTAGCGGTCACCGCACTCCTCTGTACATGTAGCAGTGTACTTACAAAGAGGCGGCAGCCAGCCCGTATTTCCAGCCGGTGAGCTTTGCGCTAGAATAAGGCAAGGATGAAAATAGCTGGCAGTACAAAGGCAAGGAGAAAGTCAATTGTGCTCGTGTGCAAGGTGCACGTGTGTGTCTTTGTGCGATAGGCATGCAACTCTTTATGAACGTGTTGCCGCATCGCCTGCAATTCGAGCCTCTTGGTAAGACTGTATATCATTGATCAAGTCAGGGCTATGTGAGCCAGCTGCTAGGGAATAGACACTTACGTCGACACCAGTCACTAAACAGTCACAGGGCGCCCTTAAACTATAGTAGACCACCAGATCCGTACTATAGGTAGCGTTAGAAGAGTCTCTCACTTGGGTCTGAATATCTTCGAGGATGTGGGCTTTGGGTATTTTGTGCATGAGGAGGAATGGGCAAAGGTTGTGCGCAGGAATCATTAGCATGTCATATTCTAGAGACACGCTGAGCCTCTAGACCCTAGCATCGATCTTGTTCTATCTCACGGTGTCTTTTCCTTCTCTTGCTTTCTATGTGGGATTCAAAGATGTATTATTAGCAGTGCAAGCATATCAGTACCCAGGGATATGGGCAAAATGTCTTTCGTTTCGTGGGGTATCTGCAGACTCCATTTGTGACCATGCTCTCTTCATGAATCATCAAAGTCCTCCAGAAGATCTTGTTCCAATATGAGCTGTCATAAAAAAAAAAAAACCCTCTACCTGTCCTGCACCGTAAGCTCATCAAAGTCCTCCAACAATTCGTCCATATTCACCTGCGGCACATCATCCTCCTCATCGCCCTCCGTCTCCGCCACACTCGCACTATCAACCTCCATAGCCCCCTCCGGCTTCTTCGTCTTATTCGAGCTCTTATACAACGCCAACGCCGCGCGCAACTCCTCATCCTCCTCGACGTCCCGCAAGAACAGTTCGTACTCGTTGTCCATGCGCTCCTGGTCGGCCTTCTTGGGCAGCAGGTCGCCCTCGTCCTTCGCCATGCGCTTGAGGCGCCAGTTGCGGTTGCGGTTCTTGCGCTTGCGCGGCCAGTACTTCTTGACGAGCACGACGTCCGGGATTGTCTGGCCGTATGTGTGCGACGCCTCCATGGCCTCGAACTGCGGGCTGTTGAAGTTGGTGCCCGTCAGCATGTAGCCCATGACCGAGTCGCCGACCTGCAGGAAGCGGCCCAGGTGCGTGCGCACGTGGTACGACGTCTCCATGTTGTTGACACGCGTGACCTCGACGTCGGCGACCGCCCACCGGCCCTTCTCGACGCCCGTCAGCTCGATGTTGAGGACCATGAACTCGACGAGGCTGGGCGCGTCGGTCAGCGCGGCGAAGGGCGCGCGCCAGTAGATGTCGGGCTCGAGCGCGGCGGTCTGCAGCGTGTTGGGGTCGAGAAAGTAGACGGACGTGCCGATGCGCGAGCATAGGACCAGGGGCGAGATGTTGCCCATGGACTTGGCCATGGGGATGGGCAGGCACACGAGGTCGTCCTTGCAGATGGGCACGATCTCGACGGAGAAGGCGAATTTGTAGCTCTTCTTGGAGGTGTGCTGGTCTTCCGAGATGAGCTCCTGGCTCTTCTTCATGTGCACGGGCACGACGGACTTGAGGAAGTCGACGAACTTCTCGGCTTGGTTGCGCGCGGCGAAGAAGAAGTCGATGCCGTCTTTTGCCTCTTTGATGTTGATGGTGTCCTTGTGCGCGCCGTGCTTGAGCATGAGCTGCTCGAGGTAGAGGAACGTCCTCTTGTGGAGAACCTTTTGGCGGACTTGTACGCAGGCGCGCCAGACGTTGGCTGTGTACGACTTTGCGCAGTCGGGGCATTGTTGTGTGGCGACGATGTAGACGACCTCGAAGGTCTGCTGCATCAGCACGCCGTCGCCGACCGAGTCCTGCACGGTGATCTTGACTTTTATCCGCCGCGAATGCGGCTCGGTCCAGATGAAACTCGCATCGATGATCCGTACTCTACCCATGCCGCGCAGCTTCTTCAAGCACAGGGCGAGCAGCTCTCTGGACTCGGGCGGGGCGACGACCCAGGTCTGGGGCGGCATCAGCCATCGGTCGCAGTCGCGGCAGAAGTTCAGCACGCCCTCGCGCTGAATGCCGCCGGATATGTCGTGGGTGAGCTTGACGCAGTCGTAGCAGAGGGCGCCGGTGGCTGTTGTTCCGTCTATCGGGGCGCCGCAGTTGTAGCAGAGGATGCTATATCATTGGACATGGTCAGCAATTGGGAGTCGTGCCGTTGCATTGCAACTGGCGAAGGCCGCGGGGTACTCACGTTGCGCCGTTCATTGCGGTGCCTGCGGAGGGCGCCATAGAGACGGCACCTTCCATTTCCACGTCCATCTTGGCTGTGTCGAGGTTTCTAGGGGTTCTGAGGGTGATGATGGATGTGTAGAGAGGGAGGTGGGTGGGGAGGGAGTGGTGTTTCTTGTTTTGCGGGTTTGTATGTATGGGTTTGGAGGCGAACTTTTTTGGCGGGGGAAAGCGCATGTCTACCAGAATACAGTCCGTAACTTCGACTCACTTGCCATCATTTTCCAAAAATCGAGTTTGATAAGCAGCCGATAACAGATCCCTGCAAGTAATACTGTACCTTTTTACCACATCCCTGGACAGACGTTGCTACCGAAAGGTCTTGACAACCTACTCCCATTTACTGTACCGCTAAAGTCTTTAGTACTGCCTCACCTTTAGGATAACTACATCTAGGGTAGTCGCCTTTGGGATCATCGTCTTTAGGAATCTCATGTTCAGTATAACCATCTTCAGGACAGTCTGTAGTTGCACTTCAAATCCCCAAATCCCTGTCTTTCTTCATCAATACTTTTAGCAGCCCCCGGGGCTCAACATGACTTCCCCTACCACCGAGAACCTCCAAGCTTTCTCCGTAGCCGTACAATATGCCTTTCCACATCTACATCCAGCGAAGTCGTGATCTGTTCTAAATTCTCCAGCTTGCGTTATCCGTCTACTGGTGCACGGGATTCGGCGCCCAACCTGAAGGGGACAACGGGCGGGCGCGTGATGGATGACCGGGATGCGCTGACCGTTGGGTGGGTGGCATAGGACGATACTGAGGGTTGGAAAGGCGAGTGAGAGACTGCAGCGCGGTCATAGAGTTGAGCGGCGTTAGCAGGTAACACAATTCGACGGGAGTAAGTCAATGCTGAAAGACGAGCGACTCGGACAACGTTCCTGTTGGAAAGCGCACATAGAAACCCACAGAATTAATGATTGCTAGGCACCTGATCCAGTCAAAACTCAACGACTTTGGTCACTTATGGCAAAGGCACATGCCAATGATTGGACATCGAAGTTGTATGACATTAAGCAGATTCTGTCATACAAGCGACCCAAGGGGGTATCATACAAATACAACAGGCACCAACCCACGCAAGCCGCCCTCTCCATCTCCAGCAGCCCATGTGGTTTCCGATCGGTGCCCATTACCATCCCATCCCGTCCCGTTCTATCATCCGCCGTCAATCCATCCGTCGCTTGAAGCTATGTCCAATAAGTTTCTTGCTATGCCTTTTATATGCAAAGTGGAGATGTGTCTAATATGCACGGCTCTAGGCCATACTTTGAACAATAAGCAAGAAGATCCGACGCTTCAACTGCTTGAAAAGGAAAACCTGTCCCGTATGAGCCGTTACCCGATCCGCCCATCCATTTCCTCCGTGGGATCAGCCAACGAGTTGCATGTGTCCAATCGTCCCTGATCCCCAGCCAGCATGCCATGTAGGCGCGGCCGATGTGATCAAATTTGTGCCGCGATCCTCAACGCCAGAGGAAACGTAACCTGTTGCTTCCCGAGCCCGACAAAGGAAAGGTATTAAAGAAAATTGAACAGCCACGTGTCCGCCTCGGTAGTGCTCAAGCACCCCCTGTCCGTTCATAGATCGGGACGTTTATACCCGTCACCAGATCCAATCGTTTACCGCGCGCGCCAAACCAGGTAAGGGGGTATCAAACAGATTTGCTGAGGCGCAACACAAAGGAAAACGAAATCAGAAACGCAAAAGTAGCCTGGTGACCAAGCCTATATGGCCACAGTAGCCATGGCAGGCTCCTGTTCGCCACCACCCAGAAGCTCGACGACCTTGCCCACGACCGCAGTAGGATAGCCGCGGCTCATCATTTCCTTGACGACACTCGTAGCCTTCTCGCGAAGATCCTCAACAGCGAGGTAGGCTCGCGTCATGGCTTCGTAGGTGCTAGGCTCACGGCGCTCGCGACCCACTGCTCCGTAGATGTCCTCAGCACGGGCAATGTTGCCTTGCGAGGCCCAACCGTGGATGAGTGTGTTGGCGATGTACGGGGTCAAGTCGACCCTGCGACGGCGCATCTCGGCGAGTAGAGGCTCGGTGTCGGCGACGCAGTGGTTGGCGACCATGCTCTCAAACAGAGCCTGGAAGAGGCAGGCGGCGACAGGAATAGATCGGTCGTTGATGACTTGGTTGAAGGTCTCCCGGGCAGCTTCCATGTCGTGCAGCACGCATCCACGCGCGTGGATCATGGAAGCGTAGTGAACAGCCTCGGGTCTGCCGTTTGCCTTGATCGTGGCCAGTACGGACTCAGCAGCGTTCATATCAACGGGCTCGAGCGTAGCGTGGGTGTCAATCAAGAGCTTGTAGGTGTGTGCGGTCGGCGCAATGCCCTTGGCCTTCATGCGTCCGTAGTATGACAGGACCTTCGCCTTGTCGCGCTTGGTGGTCAGGAAGAACTGCATCATACTGTTGTATGGTGCGGGCCGAGCCTTGTAGTTGGGCATGGACTCCATCTCATCAAAGAGCTCCTCAGCGAACTTCTCGTCTGACACGCGGCATAGAGCGTTGACAATGGTTCCGTAAGTCACAGACGTCGGCTTGATTCCCAGGGCACGCATCTCGGCGAAGTAGAACAGGCAGTCGTCAATGCGGCGGGCCTTGCCGAGCTTGCCAATCAGCGCGTTGTACAGGAAAGAGCTGGGCTCAACACCCTCAGACTTGGCGCGGTGGAAGATCTTGACGGCCTCGGAGGCTTCATCGAAGGTCTTTGCAGTTTCCTTGAGGGTAGTGATGTAAAGTCCGTAGGTATTGGCAGAAGGTGTGGCGCCCATCTCCAGGAGCTCCTGGTGGAACTGCTCCGCTTGGCCTCGGCGACCCAGATTGAGGCACGCACCAACCATAGCGTCGAGGATGGAAGACCAGCCATAGCGAACCACAGCGTATTGAGGCATGAGAGGAACATCAGTACGGGCCATGTTGAGGATGTCGGTGCAGACGTCCATCTTGCCCTCACGCGCAGCCGCTGAAATAAGCTTTGCGTAAGTGATGTAGCGCGGGTGGCGACCAGCACGGCGCATGTTTCGGAACCGGACGAGAGCATCATTCAGTTTTGGGCCTTTGCGTCCATGGGCACCCTCAAGCTCATCTGCGATGAGAGACGAGCCCTTGAAGTCTGTGCTGTGCGCATAAGGATCGAATGTGTCTTCGTAGCTCGCGACTGAGACAGCTGACTCAAACGGTGAAGTTGAGAAGCTCGGCGTAGGCGCAGACGTCTGTGATGCCATCTCCCGAGGGTCTGTTATGCCCCGAGCAGTCATATACCGAGCCACAAAGTCAACACCCTCCTCGACCTCGGCAGCCAGGTGGGCATCGTGCGGTCGATATTGGCGGATGCGGTTGAACATCATGTCCGATTCGCTTAGTCCTTCCATCACTTGACCAGACCCAATGAGGGCAACGGCAAACATTGCTGTAGGCTCAATGAAAGAGGAGTCGACGAAAGCCTGAGGCCTCGTGAGAAATTGCCAGTACTGGAACGCGCCCGCCACATCACCACGACGGACACTCATTGCCATCAGAGCCATGGCAGGAGTGGCAACATCGCTGTATGTCATCGGCAAGTTGGCAAATGCAGCAGTGGCAGTAGCTTTGTCGCCGCTGTCAGCGGCAGCGACGGCTAGTTCGGCCATTGCTTGAGCGCGAGACGCATTCTCGACGACCTGAGCCCAGCGAAGAGCTTCCTGGTAGATACCGCGGTGCTCAAAGCCCTTGACGAATCCAAGGCTAATGATAGGATCCTTGATATCGGAAGCACGCACTTCGTACTCTTCCACAATCTTCTTGTAAAATTTCATGGCGCCGTCAAGCTTGTCAGATATGACATATGCGTTGATGACGGCGGCATAGACCTGTGCGTCAAGACGGTCATGTAGAGAGACAGTGCCCTTGTCGTTGGCAATGGCCAGGGTCCGGTACTCATTGTAGCACTCGACGGCGCTGACAAGGTCTCCGCAGTTAGCGAAGGCAGTGATCATTGCTGGAAACACTGCAGCGAATGGGATGGCCTTGTTGGCCTCCATGTGCTCGTAAAGCGCGAGCATGTCATTGACACGCCCAGACTGAGCACATGCTGAGATCAGCTGGTGGTACGTCTCGGACGAGAAGGCATCGCTCTGTGAGGCGACAGAGGACTTGAACAGCTTCATGGCCAAGTCCAAGCGGTCGTCCTCACACAAGATGGCGTGCTCAAGCTCGGTGGAAGCGAACATGAACTTTCCAGGCTCCTCCATGCCGCCGTAGCGGGCGCGCTTGTCCTCGAGACGCTTCTTGAGCGATGAAACCTCGAGAGACCGAGCGGCCAACAGACCGACAAGAATGTTGTAGGTATCGCTGTCGGGACTGATCTTGCGACGCATCATGTGAGCGTAGACGTCCAATGCTTTGGACACAATCTCAATCTTCTCAGACGGAAGGTGAATTGCGGCCATGAGAAGCGCATTGTATGAAATCGCTAGGGGCGTGACGTTGACCGAGAGCATGGCCTCGAAGACAGCGGGAATTTCAGCATAACGACCACTCTCGGAGAGCTTGGTCAAATGATCGGCGTAGGCCTGGGACTGAGGGTCGACGGGTGGTGTTGCTGATCGTGCTATGCTGACAGGCGTGTGAGCTCGAGATACAGGTGCGGACAGCGTTTCGGGCACTGGTGTAGGTATCCGTTCGGACAAGACCTCGTCAGCGTCCTTGCTATGCAGTACCTGTGCCTCGCTGCGCGCGTCAATCTCCTTGGTGAGAGCAGCATCGATGTGGGCGAGAGCGGCCTGTTGCTCTTCCGAGAAGGGAGTCTGACTGGCCACATGATCACCAAGATCCTTGGCGTCGACTGCCTTGCCATCCGAGCTGAGAAGAATGGAGTTCGGGTCGGGGTTCCATTCTATGCGGTTCTGGAATTGGAACTGCACCCAATCCTCGTCTTCGCCTTCGCGGACCTCTTGGGCGGCATCCTTCCCATCCTTGGTCTGCAAGGTCTCAAAGTAGGCATCTAGACCTCCATGATTTGTGGTGAGCTTCTCGTGGCGGTGCTCAACAGGGTGGCTGACAGAGTGCTGGGCGCTGGTGTGGAAGGCGCTCTGTAGTTGTTGAAGGCGACTGAGGCGTGTGGTAGTCTGGCGCTTCCTGCCGGCGAAGGAGGGGCGGTTCTGAGAATTTAAGACATGGGGATGGGTGGCGGCAACGACGGACTGTGCGTAGCCTTGAGTGAAAGATTTTGTGAATCCGGAACGGATAAAAGTCGCGTATAGGTTGTTGTAGATGGATCCAGGCATTTAGGTGAAGCCTTTCGGAGGGTGGGACTGTGTCAGGGAGTCCGATATCAGCAAATAGACAGCAAACAAGTTGGTCATGAGGGCCGATTGTTGTACTGCCGCTTCCCAGTGCGGATGTAGCGAAATGGTCAGGGCAAACGCGGTGCAGTGACTATCGTCGGGGCCGGCTTCGCGCACTGGCAGCACAGACACAACGGAGAACGTCACAGTGTGGCCAAATATGGGCGTCGAAGCAACTTACACGGAATGAAAAGGGAGAGCGCAATTGCAGGTTCATTTGACGACAAGTAGGTCGTCAAACAAACGCGCGATTCGTATAGTGTGAGTGGTTACTTGGGTGGAAAGTGAAAGTGACGACTGAAAAGTTGCGGGAAGCAAGAGGCGAGGAAAACGAGCCGAGAAATTTGGAGTTGATATCGGGATTTGGCAAAGCAAAGCACGAGCCGGGAATGCGCATCACAGTCATCCCTCCCTCCTTCCTTCCTATAGCCTTCCACCTGCTTCCCCAGACTGTGGAGCCTAAGTGCGGGCCAGACACCGTCTTTGATTGGTCAAGCGCGAGTTCCCGGAAGGGATTACTTTTACAGCCACAGCAAGATTCCTTGACTCGGTCTTTGGCACTTGGTAACTCCGTGATAACTGCACAAATTGCTACTGAGACAGCAATGCAAAGTCACTGAACAGCTATATAGCATTCATTGGTTTCTCCACATTGCCATCGACTCGCTTGTGGAGATTGCGACCAGCTGGAATATCGTGAACAGTAACAAGTGTAGTGTCCTAAGATTGACATGTGCGTGTCATTCAGCCACCAGCGGCGACGACACCTTTGGAAACTCGGGGCCGCCTGGGCAGCACGCAACCTGTCCTCTTGCGCACCACTGCAGCTTCACTTTGAATGACGACGTCAACCAATCTACCATAGTGTGAGCCGAAACGGAATCCGGGGCAGTGGCAGACCAAAGACCGAAGGGAGCAATCCGAGAAGTCTGTTAGCGGATTGGAACCCGCACTAGCTTCACACACGAAGAAAAGAAGCCGGCATTGACTGCTGCACTTGCAGGGATCTTCCTGTGCTCCCCTTGCGAACCGCGTCCCAGCCATTTGGGAAGTCGGCTGGGCGGCTACCTTCCTATTGGCCTGCTTGCCGAGGGCAAAAGAGCCACAAACGACGCCGACGCCTGAGCTTGTGCAGCCGACAAGTGCGGAATACCACAGCGACAGGTACATCGACAAATCCCTCGAGACTTGCAAGCACCAAATCATGCTGAGGGCTCTCCAATTGAGAGCGAATTGCCATGTAATCGTGACAATTCTGTTCTCACATCAGCTTGGCCAGCATGCAACGACAATTTCCCGCCTTGCTTTTCAGGTGCACTCGGCCTTGACATTCCTCCGGCTGACCCGTTCGAAAGCCCGCCTCCGACTCCCCGATGTGCACCCCGAGAGATCGGCCCCGAGGTCTGGGAAAACACGGTCTTTTCCAAAGACCCGTGTCAAACGCGAGTGCGTGCACTCCGGCGTACATGAACTAACAACTCGTGCTCGGTTTGTGCTACGGCATTAGGCTGCGCGGATCCAGGTGTATCTAAATGCTCATGTGCCCAGGTGTGCTGACATCCAAACGCTTATTGACAATTTGTAGCCAAATTTTCTCTTCTTACCATACGACCCAAAAAGTCCATGCCTGCTGTAGAACTAAGTTCCCGAGTTGCACTATTGTGATAACGTGGGCTGTTTCCCGACCTTTGCAGGCAATTTGACAGCCACACTCCCATCTTCATCCATTACCTAGGTATCCCTTCAGGCAAACATCCGTGTCAAAGTGTCCGACAGTGCAAGTCGTAGTAGAGGCAAGGTCAGCTGGAAGAAGGTCATGCTTACATAAACACACATCATCGTCCAAGGCCAAGGGGTCGTCTCGAAAATCAGCTCATCTGCGCTAGGGAGAACAGCTTGGCGCCTCCGGCACACTTTCGAGCTTGTCTTAACACGTATTGCCTGTACTTATGTGCTATTAAGACTCTTGAATAGTTGAGAGACCACGGAGCGGTACGGTTGAATGGTAGAACCGATTTAGGGACTGACTGCCGATGTAGGCGTTGGCTGCTTTGTATGTCTGTGCTACTCACCTTCGCAAACGCGCTAAAGCAGCCCCAGGACGGTCACAGAACCTATCATGAGCTTCAGGAACCGGAAAGCATGTCATGAACTCAAGGAAGATAGTCCACCTGGTGGACTTTGCCGGCTTTGCAGGCAAATTGAGTATCAGACAGCCTCAGACACTATCTTCCAAGGTTCGATCAAGCCCCATAGACTCGACATATTGGGTGGGTTCACAGGCCTTGATAGCATGGCCACGTATCTTACTGACATGCCATGCCATAGGTAACCCTTTAGGCAGGTCCGCCCAAGCATTCCAAAGTTATCGAAGCCCGAAGCTTACAGATGGTTCAAGGGCCGTATAATTGCCTCTCGGCGAAAGGCATGGAGGTAGCGGTGGTAAGGCTGGAAGTATTAGAGGGCCGGGCGGGTATAAGTAAAGGGATAGGTATTGTAATAATTAGAATATTAATTAAGTAGTATAGCACTTTAGTTATACTTGTAAATGTGAATTAAATGTTAATAGTCGTGAATTGATAAATCGCACAAAGTAAGGAATATAATAAGTGTATATTGATTCTAAGTGCGTACTAATTATATAACTTACTACCAAGGAAATAAAGGTTAACAGTGAGAAAACTTTTAATCAACAATCTCTACGGGTACTGAGTGACACTGCCGGTAATAACTTGGTAAACAAAATGAAATATTAAGTAATTATTATATGTTAACGAAAGTGTTAATTCTTTTTACTACCTTAATACTTATAAAGAAAAAAAAAAGTTAATTTTAACGTTAAACATAAGGGCTACACTAGCTGGCTTACCCAAATAAGCCTTTCGCTACTTAGCTAGTTTGTGTTTTATTTATTAACAACACTATGCGCAGAAGATCAGAATACTAAATAAAGTATTTGAACCTGATGCCCTCATTGTGCTCCCACATATAAGGCCACTTCAAGCTAGCTACCCCTCTTCCAGGGGCTGAGATACGAGAAGCAGTCTGTTAAAGAAGTTGGTCACAACCTTTCCCAGTCCATAGGCACTTCGGAGACCTGCATGTTGTAAGTGTTAAGACCCCGCTTATCTTTCTCACATCAGCTGACCTTAGTCTAATCTATGCAGTCTCTCATTACCACAGGCCTCTGCACTCCACTGTAAATCTCTTAGGGTAGTCTTGAATACATCTATCAGAAGAACAATCCCCCAACTCAGTATATCCCGCATCTAACCCTGCTTAAGCAACCACTGATCTATTCACTCGTTGTTGTGTCGATCTGAGCCGCTTTTGCGCCAGAGCACCATGCCCACGATTTACGGCCCTCTCAGCGCAAGGGCGGAGAAGGCGGAGATTCGACTCATCTCCATCCAGCCCGCAGAATCGGGGCAGCAACTTCTTCGCTGTAAGATGGAGACCGTCTCATTGTACGACCTGGTGCCTTCATACAATAATCTGCTCAAGTCCTATGGCGGAAGGCAACGAACACTCCAAAATATTTGGCTTGAGTTCTTGCAGCCTCAAGATCAGCAGCAAAGCGGAGCCCCAACCCACAGTCCAAGCAAAATATACATTCGCTTTAACTAGGGAGATTGTGCCGCTCTCACTTATATGTGGGGTGACTTGAGAAGCACCACCAGTATTGCAATCAACGGAGAGGAGATCCAAATTACCAAAAACTTAAAAGCAGCGCTGTGAACGCTCCAAAATTTGTGTCTTTTTCAGGATGGCCTCAAATTATGGGTTGATTCTGTGTGTATCAATCAGGATGATAACGAAGAATGCGGTTCTCAGGTGGCCATGATGCGGCAAATCTACGACGGCTCATGGACCACCATAGCGTGGCTGGGCAACGAGGCCGATGAGGTCGGCAAGGCTTTCGATCTTCTGAGAGCACTGGCTGATCACGAGATTCGTGGGAAGTCTTCTGAACTCAAAGTAGCTTTGCAACAAAGATCCAGGACGCCTCGGAATAGGCAAGTGGTGGCTTTGCAAAGTCTTTTTCAGCAACCCTACTGGTCACGGCTGTGGATAGTCCAAGAGGTTGCGCTGGCTCCGGCGAGTATGCTGATGTTGGCCGGCAGCAAATTCATTTCATGGCAAGAGGATCAGGATGGTCTCACTTCGATCCATACCTGTCATTGGTACTTGAAGAATGTCTGCTTGAAGAACGACCGGCACGCCGTACGGATGGCCCTAGGGATTGACGGCGATGATTCTCCGGTGTTGGACACCGAGAATCTCCACCACGTTGACAAGGACCTGGCGAGAATCGGAAGGAAGCAGAATCAAGACGAGGGTTCATTGACGTTCGCGGAGCTCCTCGATATTGCTGCCGCTACACATGCTTCGAATAAACTCGACAAGGTCTATGGCCTCTTAGCAATCATGAATCAGGCGGTGGCAGTCCAGATCCGTCCTGACTATTCCAGAAAGCTGTGTGATCTGTTCGTGCAGCTCGTTCAACTATATATTACGCACACAAACAGCATGGAGGTGCTCCGCGAGGGTGGTATCTGGCGTCTCACGAACTGTCCATCCTGGGCGCCTGATTGGCTCTGGACGCACAGGAGCAGGCAGACATACAACCCCGAGGGTATTTACCGTGCAAACGGCAGCGTCCCACCCACTAAAATGTTGTTCGACCGGTCGCTGAAGCGCCTGACCGTCGATACACTTATCGTGGACTCGGTCGCGGGGCTGGGGCCACTGAAGTCTGGCGGCTGCTTCTTAAAGGAAACCATGCTGCAACCCGTTGCTTTTCGAAGTGCCTACGGCTCGCAAGCTGCCACCATCCTTGCCCTTCATCAGACACTCATCGGTGACGGCGGGCAGGGCCCCGGGATGACGACACGATGTCACAAGCAAACCCTGTACCTCGCACTCGACTTCCCAGCCTCTTCGATCGCCCCACTAGACTCTCAGGGGCGTTGGCAGAGTTTCAACAGCGAGGTTGGACTGAGCTGGAACTCCTTGGTCGGCGACACGAGCAATGGACGACAATCGTTGGCAGGAGGGTTGGAAATAAGACGTATAGAGTCATAGGAGAGGAGTATCCTTATGGCCTCATGCAGGGCAAGGCATTGAACAAAGAGAACAAGGTGTCTTCAACACTGAGGCCATTTCTTTCATTTGCACATGCTGGAGGCGAAATTCCGTTATAAGATCGTGGTTCATTTAGCTGTACGGAACTATTAAGCGATGAAAATTGAGCTACAAGTTGGTAAAAATTCTATACTATTGCAATCGGCTTGCCGATACATTTATAACGCAGTTCTACTTCACTTTATATTAATAATTTTTTCTCCGCTAATTTCCGCCCTAAACTTGCGGAATAATCCAGTATTTTTAAACTAGGGAGCGCTAGCCCTTTGGTCGCTTGAAAAGGCCATTTATTAGAATAGAAACTATACTTAATTAACATATTCTTCTTATTAACTTTATACTCTATAGTTGTATCTTTTACTATATTAATTACTCCAATACTGCTCGTATTACAGCTGTCACTTGGAGCCCCCTTCCAACCTCACAACTTCTTGGACATTCTAGATGACGTCAGAGAAAGCATTGATGATGTAATAATTGAGGCACTAGCGACTATTGAGGGTTCTAGAGTCCCTGATGTTGAGGTCTCAGGCTGCAAAATGGTCGCCTGCTTCGACATTGTGAGTCTAGCTGGTGCCACCTGCAGTGAAGCAGGACTCGGGATTGAGAATATAGCAACGGATTTGCAGTGCCTAGTGAGAGTGAGTATTATGGGAATCTGCCAATCAGCCTTTTGAGAGCCCGAAAACTGTGTTGTAGCTTGACAAGGCTTTTTTGGATAGCCCGGAGGAATGTGAGAATTGTGCTGGGGCAGTGGGTGATATCATCAACTCTATATAAGGGGTTTTTCGATTCAGAGATCGAGGAACAAGTGGGAAAGTGCTGTGTCTATGGCCTCAAAAAGATTTCAGGCGATGTATTAAAATTTGGATAGGGAAGGTTTGGTATGGGCAGGCAGCCCTGGAGGCTGTCCCTTTTCTAGTATATCAATAAGATATAAAAGCATTTTTACTATATAACTTATGTAAGGCTGTGTGAAGGTCCAACCTTGACGCATGGACTCCACCTCCGTTATCAACAAACCTTGGAAGCTGACCAACAACTCAAGCAAAGAAGAAACCAGTTCCTTTAAGGCCACATCTACCTGAAGAAAAACTTCACCCGACTCCAATTTGGAACCTTGGGGATTCAATTCTCCGAGCCACTACTTACCAGCACTTCTCTCCGAATAACGACTCGAAAAAGTAATGACTGTCTCTTCTCTGACTGCTTTGCCAGCAGAACTGCTGCTTCCGATTATCGAAAACACAATTCCAGAAGGGTTCGAAAGTCTTTGCTCGTCGTCCCGCTCACTCCATACCGCATGCGCACCTTTCATAGTCCGCCACAATGGGCTCCGCTCACAGTTTCACGTCTTTGAATACCACAAGTACCGCCCTTCATCTTTAGGTTACAACCCACTTACACCACGTAACCCCACCTCATTTGAATGGATCACTCACATCGCTCACGATCCCTTGATCGCGCGGTGTATCCGCCACGCAGACCTCCACTTCGACGACTGGCCTCCTCGGCCCCGACCTTTCTGCGACGTCCCAGACAGCGGGCCCGTCGTCGAGCTGTTCGCCAACTCATCCTACTTGAAGGAGGCGGGCATACACTGGAAAGACTACTGCGCGCTGATCCAGCGTGAATATGACCCTGACCCCCCCCCCCCAAACGGCATTGGACCAGGGTCGGGTTCTCACAGCATGCCGGTGTCTTTCTGTTGACGCTCTTACCAAACGTCACAACCATTGAATTACCCAAGCTCTGAACTTCAACGCCAGTGACCGAGCAGCTCATCGATTCGATTGTTCGCGGGGCAGCCAGGCGAGGAGATGAGGCGTCAGGGGCTCGGCCGAGTCTCGCTCAACTCACGAAACTAGAGCTTAACAGACACAACCACGAAAAGCATCAATTCGGCCTGGGTCAGCTCATTCCCTACCTGACGTTGCCTAAGCTGTGGTGGTTAGAGTGCCGCAGGTGTACGTCTCAGTCCTAAGGCACTACAGCAGTGGCACCAGAGAAACTGCCGCCGGGTTGCGGCTCCAATCTCGAGACTCTGTGTCTATGGAGAAGCTGTATCGACGGACCGGCCATGGGTAACTTTATTCGGCACACAACGCGGTTGAAGACCCTGAAGTGTTCGTATGATGGTCCCGAGGCCTGGGAAGTGTGCCATTTCATGGCGGCCGTGGAGCGTGAGGTGGGGACTTTCCTGGAAAGGTTTTCGATCAGCAAATGGGTTTCATCGATTGCAATCGCGTCTGGCGCGATCTCCTTTCAAGGCTACCAGCATTTGCGGGCGCTCAGCTTCCCCGTGGAGATTGTGCTGTGTGTCTTGGTTCGTTTCTCTTTCGAATTCCAGGCACAGCTAGAAGACAAAGCTTTCATGGAAAAAGAGGTAGACAGCATTCACCAGATCGTCTTCAGTCTACTTCCTGTCTCGGTCGAGAAGCTATCGTTGCACCTCAACGGTACGAAGAAACAGGCGCGAGTGGTGGAGGTAATGCTCTCTAATCTTGGTGCGCGAAAGCATAAATGGGTACCTCAACTTCGGGATATCTACCTTATAGACAAGGCACATGAGACGGACTGGGTGGGGCTTCGTAGAGAGACTAAGGCGGCCGATGTGGTTTTGCATTCTAAAGCGAATCACGGCGATGCAGAGTGATAGTCTTTCCATATTCTAGTATAGATTCACGGCGCACACACAGGCTACAGGTTAAACCCGTGGACGGCTCGCATAAGCTGTGCTGCCTTTTGCTTTCGAAGCCGTCCTTATCCACATTCTACATTTTTGTCCCTCAACTGCTATATTTGCAATCCAACGGGATATGTTCCGGTCTAGGTCTCATTCTATTCTTGATGGAACTACTGAATACGAATTATGCGCACCAGATTCTTTTCCTCGAAACTCCAGGTCAGGTACGTACGACCAGCCAGCTTCAAGTCTTGGGCAATACAGATTAGCAATCATGACCTCGAGAGAAGGAGCAGGCTGAAGCTCCATGGGATTTTTACGGCTCTCCAATTATTTGCACGTGTGGGATAAAGATACGGTCCTCCTGGCCAAGGCAACATTCTGCATTTTCATTGTCTACAATATACCATCAACTGTCCCCAGCCCGTCGCACACGTGATCTGCGGGTTCGCAGGAAACGTCTGCTAGAATTTTCTTTAATATGTCGAGACCCTCTAGTATCTACCCCATCACTATGAGGCTTGATAAGCAGGCCATCTCCCATGCTTTTTTTGGTATGGCAGCCTTCGTGTGTGGTCAAACATCGTATGACAACACCAGCACTCTACGCCTGCCTATCCAAAAGAATCTAGTCGACAGCGCCTTGGCCACACTTGACAGCCTTTGTCTGTGGCATCCAAACCACATCGCCCTGGCCAGTTCGAACTCCACATCCATGCAAGCTCACGCTGTCAACGTCACCACGGAGGTGCGGAAGTGGATTGTATTCGGTGTCAATATTGACAGTCTGGTCAATTTCGCGGTTCTTGACAATTCCGTCGTCCTTGTCGAAAGCGAAGGAAACGGCGTCAGCAAAGATGGCTGTGGCTGCGACTGTGCAGATTGCTCCCAGTGTACCCTATGTCGGTGCGCCTGCACGGCACTGATTTGGTGTCCTCCCTGCTGTCGCATGCAAGTAGTGATTGTTGAGTCATTGGACTTTTACGCTTGTCAGACAAGCTACAGCTGCATGGATCCAATGTTGACTATGGTGTTCATGACAGCTGCTTAGGTGCTTGTATGGGACAGTCCTACTGCAAATGTTGTGGCGTCTTCTGAATGCTTTCGTGAACACAAGCAAGCTAGACGGAGGAGTCCTAATTTCGAAGACGAGAGATCCAAAAGTTTAGTTAGCTCTGTAATCTCACCATGTCACTGATGAATTTCAGTCATCAGAGATTGTGCCTTGTTTTTCGTTCTATTTCTCTTTCCCGGGGCACATACGCGATGTCACATTGAACAAGAAAGAAGTGCCGTGCGCCTTACCGCTTCGCTAGTGCTTCCAGGTTTCGAGCTAGCGAGCATCGAACACATACAGATCTTTGTCCTGAAGGATCGATCATCCGACTAAACGTTCATCCTTTATGCGAAGGTGGACAGGTATCCTAGCTGTGCTCCAATTCCTCAACCAGCGACTCATTGGTCGCTTGGACAGGTGTAGATGCCCTGACTAAACAGCTGAACGGCAACTTCTGGCCAGAGATCACCATGTTGCGCACGGCGCAGTCAGTGCACAGTTTTACACATTTGTCGATTTGCACGGGTTCCACCTTGTGGATAGTCATGAAAGACGGTAATTACTCAACGTGAAATGCACCAACAGCAAGGCTTCACGGCTAGATAACAAGCAATGTCAAGCGCGGATACACTTCTGTCACCAAGCTGCCAAGAATCTAGCCCAGCGTTTCCCCTCACCCGATGCCGTGGTGGTGTTACCAAATGTGCATCTTCTCCATCATTGATCATCACCCTGTCCATGTACCCGGCCGACTGGCTCACGGGACCTGGCTACGACGTCAGGTTTTACCCCACAAACCCCAGATTACAGTTACCCCGGATTTTGTTCCTCTATAATGTAGTTTTGAATGTTACACGCTGCACTTTTCCAGTTCCTCCACTATTCCCATTGACCTCGACGGCCATCTAATACCGGCACTATGGACGACAAGATTGATGATAGCCCAAAGGCCGAACATGTGACGGCAGATGAGAAAGCTGCTCTGGACAGTCTCGACCATCTGCGGCAGCTCACTCCCGCAGAGCTCGAGATCCAGAAGAAGCTGAAGAGGAAAATTGATATTCGAATTATGCCTATGTGTGTTCTGATTTACCTCATGAACTACATTGACCGGTAAGAGCAGTCCCAAATATGCAGTCGAGCATTGGCAACTACCCGATCGAGACACTAACACGACGTAGGAATAACTACGCAGCAGCGAGGCTCCAAGGGCTTGAGGATGACCTTGGCATGACTGCCCAAGAGTACCAACTTGGATTGTCTATGCTCTTTATTGGTTATGTCCTAATGCAAGTGCCTTCAAATGCGTTGCTCAACTACGCCGGACGACCCTCGATCTTTATCGGTTTCTTCGTAAGTCTTCTGCCAGCTTGAACACCTAGGACTGCGCCAGCTTGGTGCGTACCCGCTACATAAGATGCTAATACTACTCACTTGGTAGACATGTGTCTGGGGTCTTGTCTCGGCGCTCACCAGTCAAGTCAAGACGCCTGCCCAGATCATAGCCTGTCGATTCATCCTAGGGTTCGTGGAAGCGCCATTCTTCCCCGGCATCTTGTTTTACCTGTCGAAATGGTACACCAAGACCGAGCTTTCTCTGCGCATGGCCATTTTCTACTCCGGTTCACTAATCAGCGGCGCTTTTGGTAACTTGATCGCGGCTGGAATTTTGAACGGCCTTGCGGGCCGCCGTGGGTACAACGCCTGGCAATGGCTGTACATTGTGGAGGGCGTTATCACCATTTTCGTAAGTCGCCTCACTGAACTCCCGCCCGGGTGGGACCACGCAAGTACTAATCAGAACTTCCAGCTCGGCCTCCTTCTGATGGTCATCCTTCCCGACTTTCCTGACGATTGGAAAGCCCTTTCCGAGGAGGAGCGACACGTTGCCACGCGTCGTCTGGCTGTGGATGCTGCTGAGGCAGACGTCGACGATGAAAAGGGCATGTCGCAGCTTCGCGGCATCAAACTCGCCTTGACTGACCCCAAGACATACCTACTCGCTGTCGCATACCACGGCCAGACAGGTGCTGCCGGTATCCAGAACTACTTCCCGACTCTCACGCAGACAGTCGTAAGCAACCGCACCGAGGCACTGTTGCTGTGCGCTCCTCCGTACATCTTTATGGTGATTTGGTCCTTTGCGCACTCGCGAATCTCCGATCGTATGGGCATGCGCTTCTGGTTCTTCGTGTACCCCATTCCTATCACTATCATTGGCTTTATTAGTAAGTGATGTGTTGCATTGGCTCAGAGTGTGAGGTTATTGTGCTAACACAAGATTCAGTATTCATGACAACAAGCAATTTCGGCGTCCGATATTTCAGTCTCTTCCTGCAAATATTCGTATTTGCAATGAACGGTACTATTTACGCCTGTAAGTACTCTTTGTAAAAATCGCATACCTTTTTGTCACTAACAAAACCAGGGATATCTTCCTCGATTCCCCGGCCCCCAGCCAAGCGAGCCGCAGCCCTAGCCTTCATCAACTCAATAGGAAACGCAGCATCAATCTGGACGCCGTTCACCTACCGACCAAAAGACGCACCCTTCTACCGGCCCGCCATCGGCTGCTGCATAGCGTTGCAGTGCATCGCGGCAGGGTGTGCGCTAGCGTTGAAGATCCTCTTGGAGAAGCAGAACAAGAGGCTGGCGAGGATGGATGACGCTGGCGCCCAGCTTACGGATCGGGATATGAAGAAGCTCGAGAAGACGGCGGAGATCGAGGGCGTAACTGTGGAGGAGGCGAGGAAGTTGCAGATGGGCTTCCGTTTCGTGATTTGAGCTGTGCCATTTCACAGCGAGAAATTCTCTGCGCGCGTGCGGAACCAGATGCTTCGCGAGTGAGGCGTTGTGGCAGACGGTGTGACGCTTTCACGCTCTTGGCCACGACACATTACGAGGCTCTATGCCTCACCAACAGAACATGTAGGACTAGTAGGACAGCGCCGCGGAGGTGGCAGGCGTGCATAGGAGGCCGCCTCGAAGAGTGCTTGTAGGTATTACCATGAATCTCGTCAAATACTACACGTGCTTGCCATCAAACTTCGGAGCGTTGTCTTTTCCAGGCATCATTCATCTGAACCCGAAGCTGCTCTCAAACGTAATCATCCTCCGCCGCATGCGACCACCGCCTATCATCGAACCAGCTCCGCTCAGACGCAAGACCCCCCGACGCCGAACCTAAACTCCCACCCTTAGCCGCATACACAGGATCCAGAACCCGTAAATGCTCATCAATAGTCAGCGTCCTTCGATGCCCATTGGCCGCGCCCGTCGTAAAGAAATCCGGCGTGTCTCTGGATGCCGCACCAAATGTGAACTCCTTTATCTCAGGCGCGCCGCCCGGGGACTTAGGGCGATCGTACGACGACGACCTAGTTTTCTGCTCAGTCGCATCAGAAACTGGTCCAGCCGTGGGCGGGAACGTGCTCGACTTCTGGCCCCAGTTCCAGCTCGGAATCTTCGGCTCGTAGGTTGTCACTACTGCGGTCGTGGTTATGATGCTGTCTATTGCCTCTTTAAGCGTAGGCAGGCTGGATTTTCTGGAGTCAGTGCCGACGCTGCTCTTGCGGCCGGAGACGAGCGATCCTAGAGAGGAGTGGCGGGATTTCAGAGAGTCCCGTCTGCTGCTGTATGTGCGGGAGATTGAGCCGGAGAAGAACTTGCATCGCTTGATGGCGGGACGGCACATGGGGCGGAGGGTGAGGATGGATGCTGCGAATAGTGATGTGCCGTGCTCGACTTTCATGCATATTTACGTCAGCTTCTTTCCTGTATGCTCAGATGTTTTGAGGAGTGCCTTTATAGCATATGAAATGAGCTTACCTGTCGCCCATGTTATCCCTCGAAGCCACAAGATGCGAAAGTCCGTTTTGTCTGTGGCATTGAAATGGTCGATGATAACACCGAGCTTGAATATTACGGCAATGGCAGATCTGAGCATGATTCCATAGTCAGCATAACATCAAGCCTTACAGCCTTGCACTAAAGCGCACTTGGGACCATAGCTGGCCAGGAGTTCGCAAGATTGGTATACTGACAGCAGCCCAAGGCCAAACAAGATGATAAATGTTGATTTCGCCCCGTTGCGGATTTGGACGTTCCAGAACAGCGCGACGGGAAACAGGACGTGGAAGACGACGACGATCACATAAGAGGACTCCTGCGCGTACCAAGTCTTCTCACAGGTTCCTTCATGGAATGTGTACGGGCTAATGTATGTGTTTGTACACCCCACACTTGTGATGATGCTCGTGACGATTGTGAAGATGCCGCAAGTCACGATGTCCATTATTATTATTATGGCCTGCAGAAGTGGTCGATGTTCCAGAAGTCGGTAGATGACTAGGGCTACGCTGATCTTGACAGTGCCGGAGATGATCATATATGTGTCGTTCGCGATGTGCGTCCACACTTTGGCTTTGGCTGGGTCCTACCAGGGCTGGGAGTCGTAGCTTGCGACGCCATAGTGGTACGCAACTCCTGCGAAGGACAGGAATAGAACGAAGCCGATCTGTTTGCTGGTGAACAAACAGTTCCATATTATGAACAAAGGTAAATGTTCAAACTGGGATACGTACATATGTCACCAAAAGGAAGATATCGTCCCACCCAAACGCCGACTTCTGGAGCCTCAGACGCACGACAAGCCGGAGGGCGACGACAACGCTGGTCAAGAACAGGAAAAAGACGCAAAGGCCGATCAGGGGGCTCACCGCGCCCGATACCATTGTGTCGTTTGCAAAATTACTGCCGAGTGGAAGATTTCGCTCAGTGATCGCAGCGCTATGAATTATCTAATGAAGCATGCATTAGGATTGTGCGTCAGACACGACCCATGTAGGCGAAAGCTTTGAAATTCTCGAAATCACGGTTCTCTCAGGACATTGAACTGTAATTACACAGGTCACCCCTCCCAATCGACTATTCAGGGGCACATCCGCGTTGCCGGTCTTGGGATCAACAATCGAGAAGTTGACGTTGAAGTCTCAAATATGGCCGCTTTTGGCACGAGGTAGGCCATCAGCCAAAGCCAAAGCTGCGGACCAAAGGCTGAGCTGAACAGTCGAGCTGCCGTGTTTGTACCGGTGCTAAGTAGCACTAGTTGTCCTAGACTATCCACGAAGTAATTAGTGCGAATCTAGTTGAGGGGAAATTTTCCGGAATCGGGCGCACTCCGTTTCCCCGGGGGTTATGACGATGAATT
This sequence comes from Plenodomus libanotidis, assembly GCA_022609195.1. NCBI lineage: Eukaryota > Fungi > Ascomycota > Dothideomycetes > Pleosporales > Leptosphaeriaceae > Plenodomus > Plenodomus libanotidis. The sequence continues at coordinate 28,606 of JAGKQA010000291.1, forward strand.
CAAGCCGACACAAGTAGTTGCAGGAATCGAAAATCATCAGCAGCTTTCATCCTAGCAATTTAGGGTGTTGGGTACTGAGACCCCAACGGCACACGAATATCTTCACTTTGTCCATGAGGCAAATTGTCGACCGCTTTGGGTGCTGTTTGACGTCCACCTGTGTCTCACTTTCGAACGGCTGGATTTCTGCACGCTTGCCCAAGTCAACAAGCGCCTTGAAGTGCCTGATGATCAGCTTCGACATTCGTTCGAAAATCCTATGATGTTCTCCGTTGTGACTTGTGAGTGAGTTGAACGAATAGCGTACCAATTTTGGTCCAATGGTACTGAGCTCAATATTCATACTGACTTCAAAGGAGACATAATGTCCATCACGAGTACGATGAAGATCGAGAGAGCTCAGGTACTATCCATAGAAATGGCAAAGGCTGTCCGTGGTTCGAGCCTTTCAGAATGTATGTATAGTTACGCAACAACCATGAAATTTCAGGCTATTAGAATATATCTCTATAGGGTTGCTCATGCCTCAAGCTTCTGCGGGAGTTCTATTGAATACCAAACCGTCATCACAGACTTTATCAACTCTAGAGGTTGTCATTCTTACCTCAAACGTCAGCTTCACCAGCAAATCCCATGAGATGTGAAAGCTCAGGTCCTAAGGGCAAGGCTTTTCGCATCGACCTGGACAATCACAAAGCAAGCCTCACGTTCTGATCGATGAAATGCGCAAGTGGGTCCACGATTAAGTGACAAAGCAACTGATGCCTGGCAGCATGCAGCTTATCATTCAATTCAGCATCTGCCTTGCCAACGGTTCTTCGTTTGTGTCTACCTGTATAGAAGTCAGCCTGGTCGGCCTGTACAGCACTAGCCTCGCTTCCAATCCGCCTTTCCGGCTCGCTCAAATCAAGCCAAAACGAAGTCAAGCTTGACTGAAACTCGCTCGCATCTGTACCTCATCCCATTGTTACATCTTGTTGATCCTGCGCCATGATGGGTATCACTTTCAAGCTCCCCGACCGCACGCGGGCTCCCCTAAACAGCGAGGCTGCTGGTCAAGGCAAGAACAGCAACAAGAAGAAGAAGGACAAGAAGGCGAACGTGGTGAAGGACTGGGAGGCGTACATGGGTGATGACTCGCTCAAGGAGAACTGGGAGCGTTTCCTCCACGACTTGGGCCTGGGAGACTTCAGGAGCAAGACCCAGTGCAAGAAGGCAAGCAAAAAGAAGCCCCAAAAGCCTCCACCAAAGGTCTTGGCCGCTGAGAGGACCTCAGAAACCAGAGAGCTGACCATGATCACTACTTACAGGCGCTCCGCAACAAGTGGGTCAACATCCGAGACTTCCTCACCCTCGTCAAACAGCGCAACGCGGCTGCTGTGTCCATTGTCGACAAGGAAGCTCGGGATGCCGCCATCAAGGCGCCCGTCAAGGCTCACTTCTTTTCCAGCGAGAGAGCACTGGCAGAGTACACCATCGCCAGCGGCAAAGTCTATCCACGCAAAGCCATCTCGAAGGATAGCCCCCTTCGACTTCTGCTCGCCCAAATTCTCTGAGAACCTCATGGACTTCTTGGAGGGGCAATTCGCCAGTCAGTGGTGGGGAGAACACTTCGATCCGCAGACACAAGGTGAGAAGTTCGACGTCAACGCTCAGGACGGAAGGACACAGGGGTGTATGATAGCTGGAACACCAGACTAGCGGAATCTGATATCTTGTCTCTTCATCATGTTGATGGATACTTGAGCGCTAAGACCTCATTGCTCAACACGTGCCTCAGAGAGCTTGCGCACTATAGGCAAGTGTTCAACGTTCCTCATCTGGACATATTGACGGCTGGGACAAGAAATGGTCGGGACAAGTTTCCACTCTTGTCTCCACACGGCCAGACTGATGACCGCCTCGAATTTATCATCATACAATATTGACGGTTGGTGGAGTTGGTTGCAATATGGGCTCCTGTGAGATAGAGGACCCTACGGCATAGCTTCATTCCAAGTTGCATATAAGCACAGGAGCTCTACAAGGTTAGTACTATAGATAGGAAATGAATTAAGAAAGCAGTATAAGTAGCAGTTACAGCCCCGCCTGTGAGTTTCATATTAAAGAAATTTTAATAGAGAACTTCTTAAAAGATGTTGTATTGCTATTTGCTGATTGGATATCCGAATAATGAAGGCTGTCTTACAGTATTTGTCAGCTTATACAAAGCCTTGTCCGTTACTTTAGCCCATAGCTGATTATGTGAGCATGGGTGGGCCTTGATTAGTTGATAATTTCGTACTAAAATGTAACAGAGACCACAAGCTTTAGGCTCCATAGCATGAGGCCAGAGCCATCCACATTTCAGTATAAAGTATATACTTCCAAGGTCTCGGTTCAAGCACCCACCAAGGCGTTAAGTCACTTCTCATATGCAGATTAAGACTTCTATACACCAAACCAAAACCAAATTATAACAAACCTGCCAAAGCGACATTAATCACAATCTGCCCGGCCACCTTAAAGCCTATGGCGACCTTCAATAACCTAGCAATCGAGCTGCAAGAGGCTATCTGGACCCTCGTACTTCCGACCCGCGGCATACACTAAGTCGAAGTAGAAGGCATCCCGCACAAGCCCGCCTTCATCCGCGAAAGCATCAGCATAACCGAGTGGCACTATTTCGAACGCATCCCTGAGACAGATAATAACGCCTGGGACATCCGACAGGACCACCCGGGGTACATTAAGCGCTCCGAGGTCAAACAGGCCAATAGAGACGAGTCTGGCGCCTTCTTTCGGCGCCTCTTCACAACAATGCCTACTATCTTTAGCCGCGCCGGGCTGGGTGACGCTGGTGGTGCTACCCCCGAGGGCCAGAAGCAGCTCGCCAGCGACCTCGCCGACGAAGTTACATACACGCAGCGCTGCAGGCAGCTCTCGACTTACACACAGATCGCTACTATGCTCTCGACCTGCCGACTTTCCCGCCTTATAGCCCTATAGCGCATCCGCGACGATAGGAAGAGCAGCTGGCCCCTCCATCGTAGCTTGGGCCCACACTATCACCCGCGCCCGCTCGACATATGGAACAACCAGTACAGCGACAATGCTAAGATCCCGCGCCTCTTATCCCTGGGCGATAACAACGGCGGCCAGGAGGTGTAGCAGCTCGTCCCACGGATCCACGCCCTGGACCTCATTATCTTGCGGCTATACGATCGGTAGGGGCGGCCAACGCCGCTGCTGCGCCACGCAGCCTAGCAATACGGCATCGAGGCAGCGTGCTTATACGGCACAATCTTCGAGTGTTTCGATCGCGTGGGCATCGAGTAGCACCCGTCATTCGCAATACTACGCCACAAGCACCCCCGCCCCAGCAATATACAGGCGGTGGTACGCCTAATGGACGGGGGCCATTCCGCCTCGTTCCCCTATTGGCTGGTCGATGGAGTGCCGCGGCCGAACTGGCAGCGTTATTACCCAGCGGTAGTGGAAAAGATCTTTGCAGCGCGGATAGCGAGGGCGAAGGCCAATATATTATAGCACCTTAATTATCATTGGCCACTGCTAAGCGATAAGGAGAAGACGGCGATGCTGGTGGACCACCATCTAGGGCAGGAGTACGAGGCCAACGGGAGGTGGTACTATGTTGTCTTTATAGTGGTCTGGAACTTTGAGTCGGCGGAACGGCGGCTTTTGAGAAAGGCTGGGCTAGGATATAGTGGGCCATTTCCGGGCAGCGCGGAATTGTGGCCCGAGGCATTACGGGAACCGGCACGGGTTGCACAAGATGCAATGAAAGGGACTGGTAATCTAGGCACAAGTAGCTGCTTCTCCTTTATACTAAGCTGGGAGCCAATTTCTTTAAAAAAACATATAAATAACAGATATTATATAGCTATTTTAATAATTTATTTAGATAAATAGCTTATAGTCCTAAGTATAATGTTGTTAACCTTCCGGGATAGTGCACGATAATCTCCTCCGGCTATTCAATCAGAGCGTGCCACGGTATTTATCAAATGTACTTGTTGGTTGTTCTATTGTTGGTATTTCAGCTAAACAATTCCATATTGGTAAAACTGTGGGAATAGTATTGATAGCTACTGCGGCTAGTGCAGACGTGTCGACCCAGGGGTTGCGCAGCACCTCCAGGGTTAGGGTCTGACAGACACACTTAGACTAGCCAGAGGTCTGACATCTTCAGACCTCTCTACCACAACAACACCACAACCCACGCCACCGCAATCAACACGTTTACGAACCCCATTTTACGTCTTTTCTTAAGCACCTGTGACCTACCAACAAAAACTCCCTGAATGGACACGTTTGATCTTCTTACTAGTCCCATTCGTGACAGGGGATTCGAATCTAGACTATAAGCCACACTACACCACACTGAAACGGTTCAAAGGGACAGGCCCGTCTGGCGGCCTGAGTTGCTGGTAGACAGGCCCGTCTGGTGGCCTGAGTTGCTGGTGCCTCTAACTTCCGTAAATGGCGTTGGCACACTCGCTACCGACTTTGGTTAGTCCGCGCAGAAATCCGCAAGTTAACTACTTGATGCCTGTTTAGCAGTGCATTTTTGTGTACTTCCATCTAAGTCGCCTGACCCACCTTTCGCCACCTCCACCGACCCACACCGCATTTTTTACCACATATCTTCTTCTCTACCTCTTCAACTCAATCAATGTTCTTTTCTTCCCAAACTTCGTACAAACCTCCTCCAATCAATCATGAAGCAATACAAAGAGTTTCAAGTCCAGAAAGCTATTGCAGCTGTCAGAAATGGCTAGTCAGTTAAACGGTCTGCCTCCGAATACGGTATTCCAAGGGGGAGACACTTCGAGGTCGACTTTCAGGTTGCCAAACACGCCAATTAGGTGCAGAACACCTTCAGAGACTTTCTCGCTATCAGGAAGACGAATTAACTAGTTGGGCTCTTTCTCAGGCCGATTTAGGCCACGCTCTAACCCACAAAGAGTCAAGGATCTTCGCTAGCCGTCTGCTTCTGATCAAAGGGGACTCTAAACTTCTGGGAAAGAAGTGGCTACAGTCTTTTCTGAAGAGGAACCCAGCCCTTAGGACCTGTGGTAATAGGTTAATTACTTTAGACCGTGCAAATAGAGCCTCAACGGAAATAATTCGAGACTGGTTCAGACTTCTCGATCTCCTAGAGGTAAAAGCAATTCCTCCAGAATGCCGTTGGAATAGTAACGAAAATGGTATATTTAAGGGCGTGGGCTAGAACGGCTTAGTTCTTAGAAGCTCAGAAAAGAAGTCTATTCGAAAGCAAATCAATAGGTCTCGCCACTGGACCTCTTTCCTTGAGTGTGTCTCTGCAGATGGGAGACCTCTACCCCCCTTATGTATATATAAGGGAAAAAATATACAACAACAGTACTTTCCTCTCGATCTGAAGCCCTTCGAGGGCTGGAGATACACCGCTATAGAAAACGCGTGGATAGATAACAATATAGCACTCGATTGGCTGGAGAAAGTCTTCATACCCTATACACAGCCCTTATACCCTTCTTAGAAACGTTCACTTATTATGGATGGCCACAAAAGCCATACAATTACGGAGTTTATGTGGCAGTGCTTCTGCAATCGAATTTATATTCTTTATCTACCCCCACATACTTCACATATACTAGAACTTTTAGATCTGGGAGTCTTGTTATGACCCAAAAGGACCAACAGCAGGTCCAGGAACAGGCCAGCGGTCAGCTGCGCCATCAGAAGCCTGATATCCAACACATCAAGCGGGGAAC